>JABSTQ010009948.1:892500-1045239 GCA_013358835.2 Ixodes persulcatus | reverse complement strand
GTTTCGTTACTTGCGTTCGCAGAGCCTTCCGTTTCTTCTTGAGGACGTCCATGATCTTTCAGTCTTGTCTGGATGAATGTTGCTTGCTTCTGTCGTTCGATAGGTATTGCTTCGGTCTACCAGATTCCCTTCGTTGAGTCGTTACGTCCCGGGTTTCGGCACCAAATGAAGGAACTTCTGGTAGTCATCGTTGGTTACGTTAAAGCAACATTTATTTTACACTATGTACAAGCAACAAGCAGTTTGATCTGACGTGTCAATCTCATCTGTTCCAAGAGCGAGCCCCCAGCCACGCGCTCCCCGGCCACGTGCTCCCCGGCCGCCAGCTCCTTGCCACGAGCTCCTTTTCAAAACGTATCTGGCCCATTTCCTCGTCTTCGGTCTCTGATCATTGGTACACCCCCCTCCTCCTACTCCTCCTCAAGAGCTGCGCTCTAATTCGGCATTAGAGATGACTGTAAACGTCTCATTTTTTACAGTGATATTTTAATTTGTTTACGTTAAATCTTGATTTTATTAAGCATCATCACTTGAAAGGCAGATACGCTTCCAAATTTTCTTTGCTGCAGGCGCTGGACCAAACGGGGTGTAATTCTGCTCCGGGGCACCCTGCTTGAAAGGCTTCTTTACATTCGGCTGGGAGGGCACCTGTTTTTCCTTTTTCTGTCACCCAGACCTCGCACTCTGAAACACAGAGAGACGCGAAATTTTCTGATAATTCTTTTCAGCCTGTTGACTGGCAAACTAGAGCGAAATATGGGATATACATTTAGTTATGTAGCATTCAATGGAGGATTACCGGCAGGAAAGCCTTGAGCAAGTAAACTTTCAGCTGTGTCAGATGCCCTTTTTATAACGTAGCGTGTATGGTGACCTTTATTAACTTTGGACGTAGACGGCCTTCTTTCTTTATTTTTTTTTTTTTTTTTAAGTAGGGGACAGGAACCATTGGCGGCAGTAATCACTTCCCACGATTATTGCACTGTTGCGTCTTTCACAAACGTCTGTCTCAGAGACTTCTGTCTTAGAGACCCCCTCCCCCTTCTTTTTTTTTTTCTTTTTTTTAGAGCGCAGCTCTTAGGCGCCCGTTTCCGGCTTGAACGGCGTCACCGTCGGCGTCGCCGTCGCCGTCGGCGTAACCGCGCGGTGCATTATGGGAAATGTCCCATAATGCACCGCGCGAGCCCCCCCCCCCCCCCCCCGAGATCACGTGACCCCCCTCCCCCCGAGGTGCATTATGGCAAATGTCTCATAAATGCACCGCGCGAGCCCCCCCCCCCCTCCCCGGGGTCACGTGACCTCGGGGGAGGGGGGAGGGGCGTCACGTGACCCCCCCCCCCAGAGGAGATTGAAAAATGAGGGGAGGAGGAGGAGAAGGGGTATACCCTCCCTGAGTAACCTTCCCTCCTCCTCCTCAAGAGCTGCGCTCCAATTCGGCGTTACAGGGAGTTGTAAACGGCTTTCACTTTTTTGTCAGGCTATTTAGTGTGGTGTCAGAAGACTACCCACTCAATATTTTGCTACAGAGTCACGTATAGTTTTAATGAAGTCAAAAAACGCAACTGCTGGAAACCGAAACCGAAACATGTGCATGGAGGATTAGAGGAGAGAGTTGTCGGAAGTCACGTGGCTATCGTTCCCTACCTAATTTTTTTTTTAGGGGCGAAGCTCCTTAGGGGCTAGCCATGTCCGTCCGCCGTCCGCCGTAGGCCGGCGTCGGGTGCTCGTGCTTCTGCTCGTGAGATCACGTGCTCACGAGCACGTGAGCACATGCTCACGTGCTCGTGTAGGGCAAAAAAAAAAATTGGAAAAAAAAGATGAAAAAAAAATGAAAAAAGAAAAAGAAGAAAAAAAAAGAAAAAGAAGAAAACCACACATTCTCCTACTGACATGAATGAAAAGGCTCAAAGAAAAAGAAGAAAAAAAAGAGTAGGGGGTTCTGAGATGAGATCCCATCTGTCTGCTTAAAAAAAGAAAAAGAAGAAAACCACACATTCTCCTACTGACACGAATGAAAAGGCTCGGCATGCTGCGGCTCGGCGTCTACGCGGACAAGCACCACCAGAGCTTCGCCCCAAGCAACATCATTCACCACGTGTAGATGTTTCTTTGGATGGGGGGGGGGGGGGGGGGCGTGTGTGCAAACGACGACAACGAGGACGTTGCTTGAACCGTTTGTCGTGCCATAGGTGGAGACTGGGGGGGGGGGGGGGGGGGGGGGCTCGGAAACTTAGCCACCCCCCCCTCCCACCTGAGGCATAGACGTCGACTGCGGGGACGCTGGGGGCTTTCCGAAATTTTCGGGAAAGGGGGGGGGGGGGGGTTGCATATCTCCTGTCTCAAAATTCCGCCAACGCTCAAACATCGAGCGAGTCTTTCCACGGCGCCGTTTTTCTGTTTCATTCCTGCAAGCGCCGCCCGAGCAAGCGCTGCGACAAAGGGCATCCTGTTCGCATGAAACGGTCTCAACGTGCATTCTCGAGAAAACACGACAGTTCAAAAACGGAGGACGAAGGGCACGGAAAACGAAGGTAGGAGAGGAGAAAGCAGACGGATTGCCAGAGAGGAGGGGCAGGCGATTGTTTCAGAGCGCAGCTCTTAGGCGCTCGAACCCGTATTTTGCGGCATCGGGGTCGCCGTCGTCGTCGGTTTCGGCGTAACCGGAGGTGGGCGGGAGGGTACGCAGGTGGAGGAGGGGAGAGTACGGAGGAGGAGGATGGGAGTGTACAAAGGAGGAGGGGAGGGTACGGAGGTGGAGGAAGGGAGGGTATGGGGGAGGAGGGTATGGAGGTTTAGGAGGGGAGAAAACGCAGGAGGAGAGGGGGTATGAAGGAAGAGGGGAGGGTGAGGAGGAGGAGGAGGGGAGGGCACGAAAGAGGAGGAGGGGAGGATACGGAGGAGGAGGGGAGGATACGGAGGAGGAGGGTATGAAGGAGAAAGAGGAACGGAAGAGGAGGAGGGTGCAGAAAGCACGGCATATCGCAAAATCAAAATACCTCAAGAGCTGCGCTCTAATTCCGCCGACGCTTGCATTCGCCTTACAGACGACATTTCGCATTACAGATATTTGTAAATGTCTTTCATTTTTGTTTATCCGTTTTTCGCCTCCTCAAAAGAAAGAGACGCAATGTTGCTTCTTCCTTTCCTCAGACTCTTTCTGTCTCCCTTGGTGACCTAATTTTTTTTCTCCCGTAAGCCAACTAAAGCTCTCTCTCTCTCTCTTTCTCTCTCTATCTCTCTCTCTCTCTCTCGCTCTCTCTCTCTCTTGGCGAGGAACAATTTTGCCAGATTGGGCTATATATAGCCAACTTGGGCTTAATTGTTTTTTTTTCTAGTTAGCGTCGCAATTTGGTGGTTGGCTATGTGGCTATTTTTGGACTATTGCTAGGGATCCGGCGAACTTTGTCGAACCTCAGGTTCGGCGGTAAACTTCTAGGTTCGGCTAGTTAAATTTCCAACTTCTAATCAGTTTCGAAAAAATGTTTTTCTTGTGTGGCTGGTTTAGAGGAGAGAGAGGAAGGAGAAAGGGCTTCAAACTTGTACAAATTGGTGCTTTCACAATGCCCAGAGAAGCAAGGCATGTGGAGTTCAAGCGGTCTCCCCACAAATCAGTGGAACAAACCAAACAAACTGCACCGTTACCACAGGTCCGGTAGCGCGTCTTCCACACGGACGTAGACTGAACTCTCCGAATGCTGCTTTGGTGCCCACTCTGGGAATGCTGAAGCACCCAAGTTCGTAAAAATGAAAAGTCCGTGGCTTCACCTCTAAACAGTCGACTACCTTCCAGCCGTGGCGTCACTAGGGTCAGCGGCACCTGGGCGCTGGCCCGCGGCGACACCCCCCCCCCCCCCCCTCTCCAGCTTGTCGCCCGCCGCGACAGCCTTCCCCCTCCCCCTCGTGGCCTGCCGCGACACCCCCCGGAGCGCTGCACCCGGGGCGGTCTCCCCCCCCCCCCCCCCCCCCCTTGTGTCGCCACCTCCTTCCAGTCCTCACCGCCCCAAGAAGGGAAAACACAATCAGAAATAGCGTGAGCCGGAATGAGGGATACTAATATTCTATACAAAGAAAAAGAAGCGGCTGGGATTTTGGGTTTCCTGGCTTGAAACGCCCAGTGCTCGGACTGTTCTGCTTCTGTATTTTGTTATTTTACTGTATGATCACATCACCTGGGCTCCACAATAAAGCTGTCTTTGTGTGATTTGTACTTACTTTTGAAAACCTACGAAGGAAGGGTTAGTGTTATACGGATTTTAATCATTCCGAAGCTTTTCTGTAAACATTAACAAGTAAACTAATGTACACAAAATGTGGCGCATTCTGAGGTCTGAAAATAAAATTTAACGTGTTTTGTAGGGTGTGAAATATTGTCAATAAAAGCTTAAAAATCCTTCCATTTAGTCTTGGCTATTTTGGCTATATATATATTACGGCTTTGGCTACATTTGTGCTATACCTTCCAGCCGTTTGGCGGTTTTTCGGTGGAACCATCTGGAAACACTGGCGAGGAACTGGTCAGACTAGTGGCACTAAATAAGCTACGCTTCAGAATAACGACACTTGGCCAAATTGTGGCTTAAAATCCTGGTTGCCAGTTATCTGAAGCTTTATCTGAAATCACAGGAAACGCTTTCCGCCCTCCACAAATGTTTAAAGGGGGGGGGTGCAACGATTTCCGGACTTCGTTCAAAGATTTGTGGAAGTTGCCCTCTGACACTTCTGAAGTAACGAACAGAAAACCGATTTCGCCTGCGTGTCCTAGTTGTTGCGTAAAAAAAGGATAAATATTGGCATTTCGGGCACCCCTCAACTCACTCCCAGTCTTCAGGGTCACACCCGGTCGCACTCCCAGTGACGTCATTCGGAGTGCCGTGTAGGTTCCCGTGTGCTATCTCGGAGGACGCTTCCTCTCCCTCTCTCTGCTGAAATTAGCGGGCGTTATGCCGCAGCTTAGAGCCGAGCGAGGTCACGTAATCTTTTCGCCGTAGTTCCTTCGGCTGCCGCTTGGGGCTGCAGGTGGGCGAAAAAGCTCGACTTTTGCTTTGCGATTGTGCAGCGGAATCGCGACATTTTTAATGATGGAGGTGTTTTCCCTGTCCTCCGGGACACGATAAACAACTTAAAAATGACAAGATGCAAATTCTTTTAATCATAAAATCGTTGCACCGCCCCTTTAAACAGTTCGCGACAATTTGGCCGTTTACACGAGCTGTACGCAACTTGGACTCCTCGGGTTCTCATTAACGCCACACTTGACCGCATCAAATTTGTAAATAGGATGGGCTTCCTTGAGCTCCCGTTCTAGGTTTGATCTAAAGTCGGATTGAAGCAGAATAATACAATACAATACAATACAATACAATACAATACAATTTTATTTTTCGTCAAAGGGAATTTCGCTCAACACCCACATAAGCCGATGAGGCTTGTGCATGGGTGTTGAGTTTATCAAATGAGTGTTCAGTTTGCGCCAAGTGTTTAGAGAGTGGAAAACTGGGTAATATGGTCAAATGGGATCGGTGGTTGTTAAATCTTTTATTGAAGGCTGTCATGGTTTGTCCCATATACTGCATCCGACACGCCTGACACTCAAGGAGGTAGACAACGTTAGGAGTGCAGCACGTAAGGTCCCCGTCGATCCTCATGGTGAAATTTGATTTCGTGCTTCTGGCAGTCTCGGTCGTGACGATATGGGCGCACACCTTGCACCCAGGCTTCCCGCAAGGTCTGCATCCCGAGGAGGACGCCCGTGTGGTGCGGGAATTAACGAGCATGTCATTTAGGTTTCTCGAACGTCGGTAAGTGACACGGGGAGGTGATGGAAATATTTGTTTTAGTCGCTGGCTTTGTTCGATTACATTAACGTGTTTGCTAAGAATTTTGTTGACGTTGGGGAAATTAGTGCTGTACGTTAGGACGAGGTTAGTTGGCCGGCGATCGTCCCGTGGCGTGGGGCGATCCGCCAACAGTTCGTTGCGGTCAAGTGCTCTGGCTCTATCTATCGCGTCGTCAATGACACCTCTCGGGTATTTCTGCTGTACCAATACGCCTCGAAGATCTTCAGCGTTTTTTTCAAAGTCGACTAGTTCGGAGCAGATTCATCGGAACCTATGTGCCTGACTGTACGGGATACTGTTTTTGCAATGACGCCGGTGCGAACTGTGATAATGTAGGTATTTCTGGTAGTCGGTAGGTTTTCGATAGAGTTTCGTTCGTAGTTGGGTTTCCTCCACGTACATGCTCACATCGAAGCTGACCGACGTCTGTGAGTACTCATGTGAAATCCTAATGCTCGGATGCACCCCACTGAAGCGTTTTATGAAGCTCAACAATTGGTCTTCCGAATATCTCCAAATCAGAAAACTATCGTCGATAAATCACTTATAGAAAATGGGGCGTAGGGGGCATGTGTCAATAAACTGTGACTCGAGGGTGCCCATAAAAATGTTCGCATAGTTCGATGCCATTTTTGTGCCCATGGCTGTTCCATTTATTTGTAGGTAGTGATTACTGTTAAATTCGAAAGTATTTAGCTCAAGGTCCAATGTTGTGAGTGTGGCAACCACGTCACTATCGGGTGTGTCCAGCCGTCCGTGTTTATCGTATGCCTCCAATAGTGCCGTTATACCATCGTCGTGTGGTATTTTGGTGTATAGAGATGAAACGTCTAAAGTTACAAGAAATAAGCCATCAGGAATATTGATATTCATTCATTCATTCATTCATTCATTCATTCATTCATTCATTCATTTGTTTATTTTCTGTGCTCATGAGCAGCTTGACGCCTTGGTAATGATGCACAACAAAATATTCACAGGTTAGTTACAAAAGTATTAAAAGCTACGAAATGTGGGTTAAAAACATCAATATTTGATTCCCTGAGGGTATTGTAGAAGTGTTGAGTCATGGGACTGGTTTGGATGATGTGATTAACATGGAAAGTTGGAGAAACCCGCAAAACTCGACTCGGAACGTGAATATTAATAGCAGATGTGAGATCTGGGCAATCAATTAATCCATGAATACATTTATACAAAAAAACAAGATCGCGCCTCACGCCGTCTGGAACTCAAAGTAGGGCATTTGCATCGTTCCAAGAGTCTCGCATAGGAATAATAAACAGTACGACCAATGTAACGATCGTAAACAATTCGAAAAAAACGCTTTTGAACATTTTCAATCATCTCTTGGCTCGTAGGACTAATACAATTCCAGACCACAGAGGAAAACTCCAACTTGGTCCGGGTTAACGAAAAATATAATCGTAGAATACAGAGTTGATGTGGAGAACTCACGCGTGATTCTAGAAATTACTCCCAGCTTACGCAAAGAGCCATTTATAAGGTTGCTAACATGTACAGCAAAGTGTAACGAAGAGTCTATGTATACACCAAGATCACGCGTGCACTCGACTCTTCGCAGAGAATCATTGCCAATCTGGTAACAAAAGTCAATTTTTTCTACCTTTCTAGACAAAGACATAATAACGGTTTTAGAAGGATTCGAGCGTTAGCATGTTCTGACGACACCAATTGCACACACGCCTAACATCCTCCATAAGTTTTTCACAGTCTTCCAAGGATATGATCTGCCTAAATAACTTGACATCATCTGCATATTGCAAGACGACCGAATTGCGAACAGTTGAGCTCAAATCATTAATAAAAACATTGAAAAAGATCGGCCCAAGTATGGAGCCTTGCGGCACACCCGAAGAAGAAACATAAGGCAGGGAGTGATGTCCAAGAACACGAACAAAACTGTGTCTATTAGACAAATAATCTAGAAACAGGGAACAAAGGGAGGTTAGGTACTCACGCCGTAGGACTCTAGTTTGTGTGCAAGGAGCGAATGGTCTACTAGGTCAAAAGCCTTAGAGAGATCAAAATACACAACGTCTACCTGTCCACGTTGACACACAGTAGGCGAAACAAAATTTAAAAAGATACAAGATTTGTCTCAACGGACCTTCCACGCATGAAGCCGTGTTGTGAAGGGCTTATCTTGTGCTTAAAAAAGTTTGAAATGCGCTCAAATAAAACAATTTCATAGACCTTAGCAAAGGGAGATAGCAACGACAGAGGTCTGTAATTTTTTACGTCATCCGTTCTGCCATTCTTTTGTACTGGAACAGTAATAGAGTACTTCCACAGGGAAGGAAAAATAAGGCTCTGCAAGGACAAGTTAAAAATATGCGTTAAGACGGGCGCAAGAATAGAGGAGCATCCTTTAACAATGAAGCTTGGAATGACGTCAAATGCAACGGATAACTTTGGCTTCAGTTTCCTGATAGCAAGCTCAATATCAGTAATTTCAAAAGACAGAATTGACAGGTGATCACTGGCAACCTCACGGAGAAAATGACCAGTGTCCCTGATGTACGACGGGAAGGTAGTTAGAATATGTTTGATAAGATTGTCTACAAAACCCGATATAGGTTCCGTTAGCGTCCCAACACCAGATACAATCGGACGACCCGGGTTGCCAATTTTGCGAATTTTGGGTAACATATAAAAACGGCCAGTAGCGGGCTGCGTCTGGTTTAAAGCTGCCTGAATTTAAGGTGTAATTTTGTTCTGTCTTGCTAAGGTGGCGAGCGTCTCTGTTACGATTTTCGTATTGCATCATGTAAACCTACTCACTTTTAAGTCACGCTTGAAAAAGGAGGGTCCCCCTCTGAACGTCGGATTAAACTATTCAAGTTTGTTTGAACCTCGGTGGCTTTTTTACTTATATATATATATATACAGGGTGTTTTTTTTTTTTTAAGCTTAACAGATTTGTTTAAAAAAAGCCGCGAAAGTTACACTTATGCCGCTTGTGGAGGTGAGTTATACGGCCAGGGGGACATATTATAAGGGGGCTAATCGTAACGATCAGTCGGTTAATTAATTAAAATTTGTTAATTAACTTTTTAATTAATGAAATAGACATATGGTTCCAATTAGAAACTTGCTCAGCGTCATCGAAAACCCCTAAATCAGTCATTTTAGAAAGACTTTGATCGCGTGAGAAGCGTAGTAGTGCACTAAAGTTACCACTCGTAGAGCAGGTACAAGGCTGGGGCTAGATAAGAGACAGAAAAATCGCGCGGGCGCCTTATCGCAACCTCTAGCTTTGTACCTGCTCCACGAGCGGTAACTTCAGTTCACTACTACGCTTCTCACGCGCTCAAAGTCTTTCTGAAAATGACTGATTTAGGGGTTTTGATAAAGCTGAGCAAATTTCTAATTAGAACCATATGTCTATTTTTATTAATTAAAAAGTTAATTAACGAATTTTAACTAATTAGCTAACTGATCGTTACGATTAGCACCCTATAATATGTCCCCCGGGCCGTATAATTCACCTCCACAAGCGGCATAAGTGTAACTTTCACGGCTTTTTTTAAACAAATCTGTTAAGCTTAAAAAAAACACCCTCTATATATATATATATATATTCACAAAATATTTGCCCTTTAAGGAGATGGTCGTCCAAAGTCGCCAAAAAAGTGATCTGCAGATACGTTTCGAGCCTGGTAGGCTCTTTGTTCTTGTTTGGACTGACGAAGAGCCTACCAGGCTCGAAACGTATCTGCAGATCACTTTTTTGGCGACTTTGGACGACCATCTCCTTAAAGGGTAAATATTTTGTGAACATATTTCTCTCGAGTACCTTCTTTTTATCCCAGGTGCTGTTCCTATATATATATATATGTATATATATATATTGTAGCAAAAAAGACGACAAGCCTGGAGACCAGGAAAGAGAATGACGATTGCGCGTCTTTCTAAATCTGACCCGTATCGGTGCCGGCAATAACAAGCCAGTTCAGTTATATTACTTCTCTTGCCTCGCTATTCTTCTTCGTTTCACCTGGTGGATGTGCGGGCCTTTCTCCATCACCTCGACATCACGTCTGGAGCTGAGAGGCCGCATTCTCACATCTACAGCAGCGGTGACACCCCCTACTGTCAGCACGAGTTCCGCAATGACCTCAACGGCAACCCAAGCAGACATCGGATCCCAGTCGGTACTGACTACCCGCCAACGTGAGCCTCATATTTTCTCCGGTATTGGCGACACTGACGTCGACGACTGGCTTGACGCCTACGATCGCGCCAGTCGTTACAATCACTGGAACGATGCCACTAAATTGACTACCGCCATTTTCTACTTGTCCGAGGTCGCAAAACTCTGGTTTCGTAACCATGAACAAGACTTTCAAAGCTAGCAAATGTTTGCCAACCGCCTTAGGGGAGTGTTTGGAAGACCTGCGATGCCACAGATTACAGCAGACCGAAAGCTTTCTTTGCGCGCTCAACAGCCAACTGAATCACTTTCATCCTGCATTGAAGAGGTGCTGGACCTTTGCCGCCGAGTGGACATAAACATGCCGGAGCACGAAAAGGTGCGTTACCTCCTGAAAGTAATTGCCGAGGACGTTTTTCAAGTTATACGCGTGCATAATCCAACAACCCTGAAGAAGATTGTAGAAATATGCCAGCAGTTCGCCGAACTCAAAACTCAACGCTTGTCAGTCGCTGTCACAGTCCAACGTCTCCCTGAGGTGAGCAGCATATCCGCACCACCAGCATGCCCAGACATCAATAACACCAGTTTGCGCCAATTCGCAACTTTCAGCGTTAGTGGTACCGCGGTGTGAAAATCGCGCTCCCTAGCTCCTGGATGATTGGCCTCATAATAAAAGGGCTTGTCTACACCTTCCTGACGTGAAAAAATAACGTAAGGCTCTGATACTGCTCGTATATAGCAAAACTAGAATTACTCACGCGTCGCAGACCCAGCCTCGTACCGCTGTTATACGACGATCATCCAGATGAGAGCAATTTTGATAGGCACCAGTGTGCCCCCCTATAGGTCGTCAAAGTTGCAAATTGACTCGGCACATTGTTCGAGAGGAGGTGTCTCGAGCTCTCCACCCAACGCCAACATCATCTACATCAACAGAGCCTGCACTGCGGTCACTCGTCCAAACCAAGCTGGCTTCTTCTATTCCGTCGCAGGTTCCATTGCCACTGCAAATTATGCGGCCGAACTACGCAGAAATAGCTGCACAAACCTTTACGACCAACTGCCCTGCCGGCGGCATGCCATTTGTCCAACCGTTTGGCTACTCTCAACCTCGCATGCAGTCTGCTCGCCAACTGATCAATAGCCGCCCTGTGTGCTATCATTGTGGAATACCGGGTCATGTTTTCCGCGTCTGCCGTCGTTGCCAAGCCGACGAGTCGTCTGGAAGCTTCAGACAAACTACTGCTGGGAACTCTGCCCTTCACTACCAGGCTTCTGAGTACGGCCGATCGTCATCCCCAGCGTCAAGGTTCCCTGGGAGTTCACCAAGCCTACCCCGTCGACAGTCGCCTTCACCACAGCCCCCGCCATCGACATCGCCTATGCTACGAGCAGAGTCCACTCCTCAAGCACAAGGGGGAAACTTGTAACCGCAGCTTCTGAGGCACCAGCTGCGACTACATCAAACCGTTCAAGTCCTCGTACATCCCCATCGAACATCGTCACAGTTCAAATTCAAGGTCAAAATGTTTAAGCATTAATTGATACAGGTGCTCTAATTTCCGTCATGCATTTGGATGTTTGTCGTCGCCTCAAGGAAGTCGTCACACCGTCTCAAGGTAACCTCCGAACTGCAGAATCCCACTTACTCAAACCCATTGGAGTTTGCACCGCACGTATTTTTTTACAGGGTGCGTTGTACTTAGTTCAGTTTGTCGCACTCTCACCATGCACGCATGACATTATTCTTGGCTGGTATTTTCTATCTACTACTGATGCAATTATTTTTGCCGGGAGCGCAGAGCTTTCTCTTCACGAACTGCCTGGACCTGATAGGAGATGCGTCTCTACAAGACAACAAGCTCCGCTCATTACAAGAAATTATAATTACGCCTCATAGTTCATTGTTAGTTCCCACTATGTGCTCTTCACTGTCACCAGGAAACTATTCCATCGCTCCCACAGTTAACTTATTGATAAAAAAAAAAGGTTTGCTGGTTTCCCCATGGCCTCGCCCGATATTGGCCTCTTGCCAACGCTTATCTTTGTAATTAACGTTACGTCAGAGGCTGTACTGATCCCGGAGCATACTGTTCTGGCCACCGTCACATTAGCGGCTGACATTAATACCCTTTCCCTCGACGAACCGTTCAGTCCCCAGACCAACGCACTCTCAACAAATTATACCAAAGTCAAATGATGAGTCCGGGCGGCTTTCCTCCACCATAGATAGAAATCTTACTGATCTTCAATGGCAAAAAAATGATAACTCTCATAAACTTGTACAAAAACGTTTTTGACTTACATGAAACACCTTTGGGCGCCGTTTCAACCGGTCAACATTCCATCGACACGCAAGGCCAAGCTCCTATTCGTCAACGACCCTACAGGGTCTCAATGAAATAAAGGCAACTCGTAGAACAAAAAGTCGCAGAGATGTTACAACGAGGAGTAATCAGAGAGTCTTCTAGTCCTTGGTCCTCTCCTATGATCTTAGTAAAGAAAAAAGACGGCAGCATTCGCTTTTGTGTATATTACCGACGACTCAACAAGATAACCACCAAAGATGTATATCCATTGCCACGCATTGGCGATGCCCTCGACTGCTTTCAGGGTGCTGAATTTTTTACCTCCCTGGATTTACAATCCGGATATTGGCAAGCCCAAATGAAAGAAACCGATAAACCTAAAACTGCCTTTATCACACCGGATGGTCCTATGAATTTAACGTGATGCCATTTGGCCTTTGCTCCGGCCACGTTTGAAAGGCTGATGGATACTGTTCTCTGAGGTCTGAAGTAGCAAATTTGCCTTTGCTATCTCGACGACATTGTCATTTTTGCACCGACGTCTGAAACACATCTCGAATTTGTGGCCACTGTTCTATCGTGTATTGCAAACGCCAATTTGAAACAGAACACCGAGAAGTGCCAGTTTGCAACAAAAGAAATTCGAGTCCTCGGGCATGTAGTATCAAAGAAAGGCGTCCGCCCCAATCCTGACAAAATTCGAGCAGTCGCAGAATGTCCCATCCCAACTACAGCTAAACAACTTCGCAGTTTTTTGGGTTTTGCTCCTATTTTCGCCAATTTGTCCAAGGATTCGCAATGATCGCCGCCCCCTTACACGCCTTACATGATACAACCAAGCCTTTTCATTGGTCTCCAGAATTCCGGTCTGCATTCGATCAACTAACTGTTCTCCTGACGGGTGATCCAATTTTATGCCATTTAGACCCCTCGCTCCCTACAGAGATCCATACAGACGCCAGCGGGTATGGACTAGGCGCAGTCCTAATACAACGCGAACCACCCCGACCCGAGAGAGTTGTGGCATACGCCAGTCGCACCCTGTCAAAGTGTGACCGTAATTACTCTACAACCGAAAAATAATGCTTGGCCATTATCTGAGCTATTTCGAAGTTTCGACCATACCTGTACAAACGCCATTTTAGTGTCATCACAGATCACCACGCTCTGTGTTGGCTAACGTCGTTGAAAGACGTCTCCGGACGTTTGGGACGTTGGGCTCTTCGCCTCCAAGAGTACAACTTCTCCATCATTTAAGGTCTGGACGCAAGCATCAGGACGCTGACAGCCTTTCCCGTTGCCCCTTTCCAACGGTTGCTCCTGAAGGGTACGAAGATCCGATCACACTCGCTGCTCTTTCACTGGATGCTGTGGCACAAAACCAGCTCCAAGACCCCTACACCCAGACCCTGGTGTAACATATTACAGGCCTTACTATCTCCAACAACCGCGAGTTCAGCAAACGAGCATGGCATTTTTCTGTGCGAGATGGCCTCTTGTTCCATCGCAACTATTCAGCACTTGGTCAGCGATGGTTGTTAGTAGTGCCACGGCAGCTTCGCTCCGAGCTGCTACAGTGCCTCCATAACGACCCAACGTCGGGACATCTCGGGGTCTTAAAGACTTATGATCGTTTACGTGGCCGATATTACTCGCCCGGCATGTGTCGCTTTGTGCAAAAATATGTCAGCTCCTGCTTATTGTGCCAACAACGAAAAAAACCACCTCAGAGTCCGACAAGCACTTCGAACGAGTCGGAATTTATCTGTGTGGCCCTCTACCAAAATCATCTGAGGGAAACCGTTGGGTGGTCGTCGCCATTTGCCATCTGACGCGAAACGCCGAGACTGCTGCCCTGCCCACCGCAGGTTCTCATGAAGTGGCATGCTTTCTCTTAAACAATATCATCACTGCTCGCCTCAAGAACTACTCAGTGACCGAGGAACAGTTCTTTTATCACAACTCGTCGAAGACATTTTGAGAGAATGCAATGGTATTCATCTTTGCACGTCGTCTTATCCTCCCTAAACAAATGGACTTACGGAGCGTCTTAATCGTACCCTTTCTGACATGCTTTCGATGTATGTCTCCCAGGACCATGATAACTGGGATCGAATTCTCCCCTATATTACTTTCGCTTATAACACCGCTAATCAAGCTACGGCAGACGTCTCACCTTTCATGCTCACGTATAACCGCCGAAGTGTCATGTACGCTCGATACTATCTTACCCTATCGGCCAGATATCACGGAGCACATAGCCTTTGATGAAGCAATCAGCCGAGCTGAAGAATTCCGTCAGTTAGCACGTTGTCGCACATCTGAGCACCAGGACGTCGAAAAGAGCCGTTACGACGCCCGTCACCGTTCTGTGACCTACAACGACGGTGATTTAGTGTGAATCTGGATGCCCATCAAGAAACCTGGACTATCTCCAAAGCTTCTTCGAAAATATCATGGCCCATACAAAGTGCTGACAGCAACCTCGCCGGTCAACTACAGCGTCGAAAGCGTTCCCCTCCCCACCTATCGCCGCCGTCACCATCAAGAGACCGTTCATGAGTCAAGAATGAAACCATATGTGCCGCCCGACGTGACCGCCCCCCCCCCACCCCCCTTCCCCTACAACTACTGATGCCAGGACAGCAGCCACCTAACCGCGGGGCAAATGCAGCGAAGAAGACGACAAGCCCATGGAGACCAGCAAAGAAAATGACGATCGCGTGCGTCTTTTTAAATATGACCCGTACCGGTGCCGGAAATAACAAGCCAGTTCAGTTATACCACTTCTCTTGCGTCGCTATTCTTTTTCGTTTCAATATATATTGTACAGAGTGTTTCACAAAAGGTGGACAAATTCGATATGGCGAAAACTACGCGTCGCAACAAAAAACGGCTTGTGTCGTTTTGGTCTTGGGCCAGGGGCCTATTTAAGAAAATTATTAAACTCCGGGATAATTAGATTGTTAATTATTTTTGCGTAATTAACTTTTTTAATATTGTGTTTAAGGGCATGGTTTCAATTAGAAAATAGCTCAGCATCACCAAAAAACACTAAATCAACAAACTGCGGAACGATAGAAAGCACGCGAAGAATTTTACGGCCTTCTGAAAAACCGCACAAATTCGAAGGGTTTTTAAGTTTCGGTTTGCTATCGGACCGCATCTCGGCCCCGAAGGCACCGCGCCCCGTAGAGAAATACTGCAACCAGCCTCTGCTGCGTTGCGCGAGGACAGCGCAGCAGAGGCTGGTTGCACTATTTCTCCACGGGGCGCAATGCCCTCGGGGCCGAGATGCGCTCCGATAGCGAACCGAAAGTTAAAAATCCATCGAATTTGTCTGGTTTTTCAGAAGTCCGTAAAATTCTTCGCGTGCTTTCTGTCGTTCTGCAGTTTGTTGATTTAGTGTTCTTCGATGATGCTGAGCAATTTCCTAATTGAAATCATGCCCTTAAGCACAATATTAAAAAGTTAATTACTCAAAAATAATGAACAATCTAATTATCCCGGAGTTTAATCATTTTCTTCAATAGGCCCCTGAACCAGGACCAAAACGACACAAGCCGTTTTTTGTTGCGACGCGTAGTTTTCGCAATATAGAATTTGTCCACCTTTCGTGAAACACCCTGTATATTATATATATATAACAGGGAGCGCTTCGGAAGTCACAGATCAGCGGAGGCTTTAAGTGTTGGCACTTTCCGCACATGGTTTGTCTTTCGCGTCGGATTAGCCTGTGGCGCCTCATCGTCTATGGAGTGCAGCTTCAACATGCAACAGCCTCACGGGTGGTAGGAGGAGAAGAGAGGAGAGGAGAGGGGGGGGGGGGGGGGGGGCGAGGGCGGTCGGAACAGCTTTGAGTGGGGGGACATGTCCCTGCTGGTTTAGAACCTGTGGGGGCGATTGTCCCCACTGTCCCCCCCCCCTCCCCTCCCCCCCCCCCCCCCCCGTCCCCTGTTCCCCCTGTGTGCATACTAAACACAATATGCAGGTTTGTATATTAACCCTCTGAGTTTTCGGTCTAAAGTGTCAATTTTTAAAAACATTTTACGGTTTCAAATAATATACTTTGCTATTATTTTATATGGGTATACAACCTAATTTATATAGCTGTCTTTCAACTCCTTGCGTACAAAAGTTGTGGAAATTTAAAGAAGTTACTTTTCGCAAAGAAGCTCTTCTGCACATTAACGCTAGACTTGGCGCCTGACGTCCCTAGTCTTTTTAAAGACGTGTTTCGAAATACGAACATGGCCAGGAACTTCCTAGCGATTTTTTTAACAGAATATAAATTAACCACGCTAATTATTGAGATCGCAAGCTGATGTTTCCAGAAGATGCTGATTCTTGACTAGGAAGCTTCTGCTGTATATTAATTCATATCTTCGAAACAATTACATCGGTAAAATAAACTTACAAAACAGACAGCATTAATTAGCTAGTAGCATAGCGATATCGCTTTAGACCTACCTGGTGCTATGGTAGGAATTCTCATAGAGTTCATAAGCGTGAAGCAAGATGACGCATCTCGACCCAAGATTTGATATCTAGTTCGTGTCACATCTTCGTCTGCAAAAAAAAATATATATATATATATATTAGTAATATACAAGAACCGGTTGTATTGATAGCTAAGCTTTCATAACCACTAGGATAACGTAATCGGTCATTACACCGGTTTCATGAGCAATGGCCTAACCTGATCCTTGAGCGTGAGTTTTCAAAGGTGCAATATAAAAGCAAGCTTAGATATCGAATATATACAAGTACAGCGGACGCGCAAATTTGTAGCTTAAAACTAACCTTTTTCTGTCAAAAATGATGTCGTCACTTTTGACATAAAAAAAAATTAGCCCCGCAACGTCCCCACTCGTGTGGGCCTGTGGTTAATTTGTGTATTTTAGACTTTGTGAAGCGCATATAGATTGGGTTAGGACTTATAACCATAAAACGACAAAGTAAACGTTTTAGTGCACGTTAAATGGTGTATGCCGATCTCATCTGCTTCCCTGACTAAAAATAAATTTTGGCATAAAAAGATAGGCGCTTACTTATTTGTGCTTTGCAACGCCGATGACAATATTAGAAAATCTGTTCCCGGGGACACAAGGCCTTTGAGAGGAAGGAAAGTCTATATCGTTGCTAGCTACTGGGGATGTTTTAAGAGAGCTCAAATATATCACAACGTGGCCTGTCCCCCGAAAATGGGCAGGTTAGTAACCCAAATCCAGCCATCTAGAAAAAACTATTCTCGTTAATTTATCAGCTGTTCAAACCAGCCGGCTGTCGATTCTTATTTCAGCTCAAGCAACTACATTTTAACAGTAAAGGCTGGCTCACATTTTTGTGTTTTACTGTGACCGACTGCCTTACGACCGCTTGTGACTGCTTATGGCGAGAAAGCCCACTGGCACACTGGCGCAATCTATCAGGTAGCCTTGGAGCATTTCCGATCTGCGCATAACTAGACTGAAGTGTTTGCAATATTTGCGAGATCAAATCTACGCACTGTATGTGAAAAATTGTTGCTTATAATATTGTCCGCATTTTTTTTTTTTAGCACATAGTGAAAGAACGATATAAACAATTATAAAATATATGCAATCGGAAGTGTTGCCGGTGCTACCCCATAGATGACGCCAGTGTGTAATCTTGGCGTAAGCAGTAACAAGTATAAATAATTAACAAAAACTGCATGTCGTGTGATATAATTAAACATATAAACAGCAGTCGTGCAAGCGGAGAAAGATAATCACAAAATGTTTCGTTCATACCCGGATTTTTCAAATCAAGAATTTCGAAAATAAGGCTGCCAAACGACGCGCTTTTGTTGCCTTTTTTGTCCACTTCGGACACATTGCCCATTTTCGTTAACCTGTAAGATTATAAGCAAACCATGTGCTCATTTTCAATATGCTATGATACAAACCGGATGGCATAAGAGGAATCACTTACCAGTTCTCGGACACCTTATAGCTCAGCAACGCGATGTAAAATTTTGGAAACAAGGTTGAGGTCAAAAGCGTCATATCCCAGCAAGTACCGTTAACTTGCACAAATGGGACTGGAGGCTGATACGAACTGTAACGCATGAACAGTTTCTTGTTCCCAAAATCTTCCAGCAACTGTAATTTGGAGCCATCAAAAATATTTTTTTCTTTAGCGCATTTACTCCCTTCATAACAAATTTAACTTTTATAAGATTACTTTTTCTTACAGAAACAGAGTTCTAACCTGCATATCCGCCTAATGTAACCCCCCCCCCCCCCCCCTTTATCGCTTTTACAAATCCTTACCGCGTGCCCACGAATTCGGCCTTTAAATTGACCGTATAAATCGGCTTGGTAACGTATCGCGCTACGATTTACCACAGAGGTGCCCGAAAGTGGTGGAAGCATCGCATCAAAAGTTTAAAGAACTAACTTCTTGCTTAAGCAAAAAGTAAAAAAAAAAAAAAATAGTGGGGACTGAATTTTTTTTTTATGACGCCCGTCTGGCACGCACCCTCTGACTGGCGCAACAACCGACAGTGATGGCAGCGGCCCCGTCGTCAGCTTACCGCCCGGTCGCGCCAAAAGCAGACGACATGTAGCTGAAATTACTCGACGAACGATCGGTTTTATTTGTTTTTTGTCCAATTAATCTGTTTTATTGGGAACGGAAAATAAATTATGCGCCACCGAAGAAGCGCGCGCCGTTTATGATTCGAAAGCATCGTCTGCTTTTGGAGCGACGGGGCGGCTCGCTAAGCTGATGTAGAGATTCTAGTTTGTAGAAAGGGTCCGACTCCAACCGTGGGGAGCGTTTACATTTTAATGGCGGACGCCTTATGGTTCCTCTAGAGTAACAGCATAGGTTCTGCTTGCAGAGCCAGAGTATCGCGTTCCCTTTCCTTTCGCTGTCAACTCCGTATTGGCAGAGAAGCGGTCACGTGCGCCGAGCTGGGTACAACCCTCAGGCGCGAAAGCGACTTTGCAGGAGCCGAGTTTCTAACGGAGGATGTTTCTCGCTTTGCGATTGCAAATTATACATCCTACACTCAAATCGAACGCATTGGAAGGTACATTGACCATTGAACATCATGTCCAGCCAATGGGTACAATATAATCGAGTTGTTTTATAACGCGAGCGATGTTTTAAACATGTTTCCAAAGTCTGGGAAGCAGACGACGCCGAGGACGATCGAGTTGCTCACGTCTGCGGCTCTCGCGGAGTGATACACCATCGTCACATCCGGGCACCTCGGACCAGACAACAACGCGCAGCTTCGGCTTGCGAAAGGACGACATTTTCGTCGGCTACTACGTTCTACCAAGGCGTTAATGAAAAACAGGAGACAAATGAAGGGACCACGGCGCACGCGCGGCGTACCGCCGCACTATGCGGAACGCAAGTTCGTCTGTTTCTTGCACAGGGGTTGCGATGATGTCAGAACGCCAAGCTCTTATTGGCTAATTGAAAAAATGAAGGCGTTTACAAATCTCTGTAACACGAAATTAGAGCGCAGCTCTTGAGAAGGAGGAGGGGAGGGTACGGAGGGGAGGGTATGCCCCTTCTTCTCCTCCGTACCCTCTGCTCCTCCCCTCCTCCTCTGCTCCTCGTCCTCCCCTCCTTTCCTCCTTTTCCTCCCTCCTCGTACTTTCCTCCTCCTCTCCCCTCCTCTTCCTCGTCCTTTCTTCTCCTCCCCTCCTCCTGCGTACACTCCCATCCTCCCCTTCTGTGCCCTCCCCTCCTCCTCCTCCACACCTTTCCCTCCTCCCAGTTTCCCCGCTAAATTTAGCTGAAAAATTGACGCCACGTAATTTCAACAGCAATTCAATTCCCCGATAAATTTAGCGGGGAATTGAATTGCTGTTGAGGTCACGCGACGCAAATTTTACCGCTCAATCTAGCGGAGAAATTCTGTCATAGGTGACGTGACACCAAGTCCTGTGACGTCATTTTTCCAGCTAGATTTAGCGGGGAAACTGAATTTGTTTTGAGGTCACGTGACGTCAATTTTCCCTCTAAATATAGTGCGGTTATGCCGACGCCGACGGCGACGCCGACGGCGACGCCGACGCCGACGCCGCGGAACACGGAAAAGGGCGCCTAAGAGCTGCGCTCTAAAATATCGTGGGTATGGACTTAAAGGTATCTAGCATCGAGCTCTCCCCACTATCCTTTCAATCAAAGCCAATCAAAGCTCGCCGTCATTCTGACGTCACCGCAACTCCTGCGCAAGAAGCAGACGACTTGCTCTCCGCATATCTTCTCCGCACGCCGCAACACGTCACAACCACGCCATCCGCGCCTCCGGGTCTCCTACAGAAGCGACGGTCGCTTCCCGCAGTGCGGCCTTGGATTCAACATGGTTGCCTTGGGAGCACCATTGCGATACTCTGCTCCGCAAGCGGATCCTATGTAGTTATGGCAAATTCAGGTGGTCAATCGCCAGCGAGCTTTTGCCGGTGGCACCGGCTGCCACAAACGCGCCGACGGCACATTACGTGACCTTTTCCACCCGAACAGAAAGCGCCGGCAGCTGGCGTTTTTGGTTGCCCTGGGTCATTGTGGGCTAGAATGGGAGGCCTGACAATTGTGCGCTTCGCCCAGCCGGAGAAAATGGCAAAGCTGTTCAGCATGCGGCGCTAGTATAGATATCTTCGCAGCAGCGCCACAACGGCACTCCGCCGCATTGTGAACACTAAATGAAAAGAATATCTTTACCGCTGATCACAGTCGTGAAGTGCCGCATAATTAATCTTTCTTCGAAATGCAGCTCCAATACAGCGAACCTTGTTTCAAGGCATTTGTCCGCGACATTTATAGTCCAATCCCATGTTCGGAATGTCTCGAGTTGTATTTTTGTTTTCTTCGAAACAGCAAACAACGTCGCCTTTTTGCCTCCTGACCTTGAAGACACACAACCAATGTTGCAGCCTGGGACGCAACAGTGTTTTTGCCGCTGCTTATTAGCCATAACTGGGCACGGCGCATTGTGCTCGATGCAATGAAGACAGCCTGCATTGAAGCCATTATAGTGAGCTTGTGAAGTCCCTCGATGTACTTATTCTTTCACCTTCTATTCCCTGTAGTGCAGGATTGTGCTGCTATTAGCTTATCGATAAGGCCCCTCGATGTGTGTGCGTTTGTCTTGCAAGTAGCGTCAAATGTGTCAGTGCACGAGGCCCGTGTCAGTGCACGAGGCCCATGTCTCGAGCGGCCCTTGGAAGCAAATGGCGGCGAAGCACTGAAATGAGCTGCCCTTGGAAACGAATTTCGGCGGATCACCCGCTTGGTGCACGTGCAATGCGCGTTTCCACAACACTAGTTGGCGGTACTTGTAAAATAAAACGGCTTTATCAAGGGACTTTACTTATCGATGGCTCTCCGCCCCGCCATAACCCACCACTGAATCTGAATCATGCTGCTGAATCTCTTTCGCAAGCGCAATCGTCACACCTGCCCCTTCTAGCCCAGCATACCTGGGTCCTGCATCAACTTTGTTAACTTCCTCGATTAATCTATGGTACAATAAGCACGTTGTACGCGTCAACAACATAAATTCCGACTCTCTGAGATGTGCGTAAACACATGGGGCTTGCAAGATCTTAAATTCTAACCGCACAGCTTGCAAGATCTTAAATTCTAAATGTAATGGGAGGGCATATTAACGAATTAGTGTTATGCTGCCCGCATACGTGTCAAATTTCAATACATTTTCTTTCAATTTATGAAGAACTGTTGCCAATTTATAAGGATCCCACGGGGAAGCTTGCAAGCATCGCTTTCCACATCTCATTTTATTGGTGTTACCTTTTCTTTTTTGGAGGGGAAGGGAAATCCTAAATCTCCTCATTGTTCCCACCTCCCTTGAAATTGCAATACGTGGTCACGTGTCAAGCCACATCACTATGCATGCATTTGTTTCTTGTTTTCTTTTTTGTTTCTATTTTATTACAGCGGCGGAACAACAAGCCGTGTCCCAAAGCAAAATGACCTTGCGCAAGCTGGACATAATCTTTAAACAAAATGTGGCTTCCTTTATAACAAAAATTATCTTTATCCTCGTTGTATTTGCTACCGCTTCTTTGAGCACAAAAGGGTCTCGATGGCTTCCGCACATGGAGTGAAAGCTCGTGCTGCGGAACCCAGGGTGGGTTGACTCCCCACGCCTGCCCGTTTCGATCTGGACGAGCATGCATCGTACCGGCGTGCGGTCGTGTATCACAACTGCGTGGTGCACGTTAAAGACCCCCAAGCTAGCGGTTATACCGCATTGGGTAGGGGAGGAAGAAAAAGGTTACTCGTTCCGCTGCTCGCCATGATGGTCTCGTGTCCTCGTCCATGATAGAGTCGGGACTTTACTACGAAAGGAGCGCAAAGGCGCTAAAGTAATACGTGTACGAAACAACCGTGTGGCTTGACCAAATAACCGCATCGCTTAACTGCGATCTCGCAGCAAGCGAGGCGGCGCAGCTAGGGGTGGATAGTTAACCATATTGAATTGACCAGAAACTGGTTATCATGGTTAATATTCACCAGCTCGCCTGCACGGCCATCAATATTTTGCCTTAACCAGAATTATTCCGGAATATACGCGACTTTTAAAATTAACCCGCCATCCGGAGTTCCAAGTTTCAAGTTTCAAGTTTCAAGTTTCTTTATTCCTCTTCAAACAAGAAGAGAGGGAGGGGGGAAAAAAGCAGTACAAAACTGCTTGACAGTGCCCTCTCCTCCCCCAGAAGTTTTCCTATGAGCCAAGTCACTCAATAGTAGTAATTATCAGTACTTCAACGCCTCGTTTTGTTATGCAAGACTTGGCCAAAAAAAGTCGCAGTGAAATTCAGGCAAAGTTTAATAAATTCGATTCCCCGCTCCAACGGAAGGCTGTAGGCTTTCCCTCACGAGGAAATATATGCGCCGATGATATGCTGAAAATTTCTCCGTGTGACTAACCTGAAGAACGGAAGTTGAACATACCGTATTATTTATTATTTATATTTTCGTAATCCGAATGAAATCATCACGCCGCGAAGCGCAACGATAATTAGGCCTCAATAATATAAATATATTTTTGTTGTTATATCTGTCTTCCCTAGCCAGGTAGAAACATTAATGACTCGAGTTCCTTTCTACCAAGATTATAACTTATCCTCCTTGTCAGGTTTAGCTCGTCCAGTCGTCGGAGAAAAATTTGAATGCTTCCCAAAACCCGAAACGATCGGTCAGGTTTCATTGAACCGTGGAAGCAACGTACCTTTCCATACTTTAATTTAGAAGTCTGGTGTGTTGCAGAACTTCCACTTGCAGTATCAACGACCCTGGTCAAAGCGAGCACACTCCAAAGGAGCGTGCATGGCGCGACGAATGCACATTGTAATTCCATGACCTTTCGGATGGTGTTGCCGTGACGGCTTCTAGCTGTTCTCTTAAATATACGGAGCTGTTCAGCAGATGGTCGGGTAAACAATAAAACTTCGTAACATGGGAATACCGAGAAGAATTTCTCTTTGAATGTCAAAGCGACAGCCGATCGTTATTCGACCTGAAAGAGTTTTCAAGATTGAAGTGGTACGGAAACAAACTTTTAGCGCTTATTTATTTGCCTAAATTGACCTGTCGAGTGCAAAAACCTCAGAAACACCAGTTGTTGGTTCAAAAACGCGACATAATATACATAAAAATATACGATTCACAAATAGCACCTAGCGGATGCCCCTGAAGCTTCGTTGGAGGGTCCTTATGTCATTGACCCCGTAAGAGCAGCACTGCGCCGACGGGAGTACGGCCTAGTGTATACAAAACAGGCCTGTACTGCAGGAGCGCGACAGATTAGCGGAGAATGTCACCGTTGAGTAGGCCACGCTTGGTTGCGTCGGCAAGCTTCGTAAAGCAGTTCCCGTGTTGACGAAGTTGATGGCCGGGCGACGAAGTTGACGGCCGGGCGACCGTCCCCTTCGAAAAGATTAGAAAGTTTTAGGAAAATCGTTTTGTCACACCCGGTATGATGTGCCCTTCGGTACGAACTGCGGATGAGGGCCTATAATACCGTATCGGATGTGCAAAAACGGTTCCCTAAAACCCGTTCATATTTGCTTCGGTGGACTGATGAACTGTTCCCGAATATCCTGTGCGTTTACAGCGAGACGCCGTGCTATTGTGAGGTAGAGGACACAGGCAGCAGCGTGGTGCATCCACTATCGTGAGACGCCGCTGCGCTGTTACACCGGTTTGCGAACGAAGAGGAACTACCGCGGCTGTCCGTATCGCTCGTCCGTCATATCCCAAGCTTGAACGGCGACATTTTCGTAGTAAGAACTTTACTACGAAAAGAGCGCGAAGGCGCTAAAGTAATACGTGGACCAAACAACCGCGTGCCTTGACCGAAAAACCACATCGCTTCACTGTGCTCTCCCTACAAGAGGGCGGGAGTACTTGACTGGTACCGTCATCGTAGTAATAATCTCCATGTTGACGTGGTATTCTACAGACACAACCACAGGCAGCTTGCAGCGCGAGCACTCCGCGAACGTGTTGATGGCTGTGGAGATGGTGCGGTTATGCGGTCGTTCAGTCCTCTGATACTTCGAGAAAGCGAGGTTGTAACGCGTTGACGCCACCAAGTGACAAAACTCATAGCTACGGTATGCTTGGCCCTGCCCACGGTGGAAGAAACACATTTAGGTGATGACTCTAGCCGCCATTCCCGCGGGGAGCGAGCGACCAGATCGTGTTCGGAGCTAGCCTTGAACTAGGAGTAGTTAGTTTCGCGCCGCCGCGGTGGGCGCTGAGGTATGAGGTCCCGCATCGGCGGCCACAGTGTCGGCGGCGCAGCGTGCCAACAGCGTGCTCGCCTTTTTTGTAATGTGGTGGTGTGGTGCTGGTGTGCGGTTAGTGGCTGGCCTCGTGTTTTGCTTTGGTGCTGTGTCAATCACAGGTGCCACCATCGTGCACAAAGGTGAGCCTTAACCCGAAGAAGAAGAAGGAAGAAAGCACAGATTTACGGACTCCGGCGACTTGGTGGCGGCGTGGCGGCGATGAGGTACAACAAGAAGCGGTGAGCGAGGGAATGCGGTACCACCGCTGGGAGAAACAACCGGAGCGGTCGGTTTGGGAGGGACCCCATACTTGGGCGCCATCTATCCCCGTGTGAGCGAAGCGCTCGGTGCGCCGAACATAATGTGGCCGCCTCGTCAGACAGAGAGTCATCCCCTAAATGTGTTTCTTCCACCGTGGCCCTGCCAGACATATTAGGGAGTTTTCGTAGATCGCTTTCGTCGTACCGCAAAGCTCTCCGCAACACGCTACGCTGCCCGGAACTCTACAGTCAAGGCCATTAGCGCGCAGGCGCATGAGCGGCTTCTTCGTTGCGGAGGACTTAGCGGAGTGGGAAACGCGGTCTGCGAAAACTCCCTAATGACGTCAAGGGCGCGCCGGATCTCCCGAGACGCATCGCGCGACCTTCGATTGCTGATTTTCCAGTGCTCGCCAAAATTCTTTCAGCCTTTCCACTCTGGTGAAGGAAGAGCAGCGGAGCTGTATTATGTGCCGCCACCTATGAGCGACGGCGGCAACCAGACAACGGGCAAGCCGGTTGTCTGGTTGCCGCCGTCGTTCATAGATGGCGGTAGCTGTCTAGAGAATTGTGTCGAGATTTCTTTGTCCACGGACAAGATAACTGGGGAAACTTGCCTTTAACAGCTCCGCTGTAAAAAGATAGCAAGTCCGCCCAAATTACATGCGTGCTATTGTCATTTACAGGTACTATTGATCCTATTCGACGTATTTCTGGATGTTCTGTATATTTTCGGTTTCGGCTCAGTATTATTTTAAAATAATAGAAGGATTCCTCAATAGTGTCATACCATACCCACAAAACATTATACTTTGTTTTTACTCGTGAAATTCAGAGGTTATTTTCCAGAAATTATTTTTCACTGAAAATTCGGGGTTTATCGGAATTCATTTTTGTTAGATTCCCAGTTCTCTGAAATTTGAAGTTACATTTTACTGTGTTCCCAATTTTTCAAAATTAAAAAGCAAATAAAATAAAATCTGTACACAAACGTGCCCTAACTTCATCAGAACTCCTCTGTATCGATGATATTTCTGCAGCTGCATATGCCATTTGCGCCCTTGCCATTTGCAATATTCTCTCTCCCACCACAAATATGGCAAAGAAGTGTTGCCTCAATAGCCGTGGATACTTCGAAATAACTTGATTCCTGGACGTTGTCGCTGAGAAACATGGAAGCTTCTGCTGCACTCCCCCTCCATTTAAATCTACGGGTTCATAACGTTCACTGTTATAAGAACACTACCCCTTCTTCGGTTAAAAAGCACGAATAGTATGCCCCAAACTAGAATCCTAAACAATTACTTTTGTCGTGACCCATAGGTACCATGACCCATTGTCCTGAATGAGTTTTGACGAGCTATAAGGTAAACCCCCGTTTGCTAGTAAGAAACTGAAGTGGCCTCTTCTCAGGACTATGACGCGGTGCTCTTATAAAATTCATTTGTAAAACACCGTCTTTTTTGTCTTTTTTGTTTTGCCATCCTGACCTCTGAATTCGGAGTCTTTCGGATAAATCCGAATTGACGAAAATTTTATCGGCCAGTGTTTTCGGATTTATCCGAAAACACGGAACCCTATTTATAAACAAAGCTATACTTCGTTTCATCGTAATTTAGCAAAAAGCGAATGCTACGGCGCCCCTTCGAGCCAATCAGAACGACGGAGGTGAAGCACGTGACCGATTTTACCAAAGCTACATGGGGCGAAAGTGCACTAGGTTGCCGAGAGCGTAACCCAAGCTGTTGGACAAGAGGGGAAGGAGGAATTCCCCTCTTTCGTATGTCCCGGACATGGCTATGCTCTCTCATGGAGATCTGACAGCGAGAGGGCAGAACGTCGTACCAAAGGGTCAATGCGATCGGTAGGTGTAATAATGGGCCCAAACAGGCATCTCTCCTTCTTCTTCTTAATTCCGAACTTTAACAGCTCGTTGTTTCTTCTTCCTCTTTCTTGGGTTTGTCAACATCCTCCCGAGCGAGCAAAGCTGGGTGTGTCTTGAGTAGCTGAAGCTTCTGAGCCGGTATTTTATATACATTTTTGTCTCAGTCTTTGACGAGACATGCTCTTATGTAGCCATCTCTTCCGACGTAGACCTCCGTTGCTCTGGGGAGCTTCCAACAATATTTTGGGCATCTAGTACTACCTTATCAATTTTCAATGACTCATGCTTGATATTTCAGTATTGACGAGCTAATCGCTGGTGCAAGATGAACTGTTTGCTCCAGCGAGTCCAAACGTGGTCCGTAACTAGCTGTCTATGCTTGGGCCTCCGGGTCGCTTCCCTCCGAGTAATGAACTTGCGAAGTTCAGAGTTGGAATTGACATCCGGCAAAATGGTGAGGCCTTGTCCAACCTGAAAATGAGCTGGGCTGACTGGTGTCGGTGCTTCGAGGTCGGAGTAAACATACGTTAATGGTCGAGAATTTACGTTGGCCTCGACTTTCACCAGCACAGATGACAGTTCAAAGTTGAGACTGTTTCTTCCTAAATCTTTTCTTAAATCTCTCTTTTCTGAACGAACTATTCACTCCCACCGTCTGCCCCAACAAGGAGCGCTTTCAACGATAAAATGAAATGTGAAACCTTGGGAGATTACGACGTCCGTTTGCAAACGACGCACATCTAATTGGCGCAACAGTCTAAAGATGGCACCAGCGGCTCATAAAGTCATCTGCGCAGCGGAAATAACTCGGTAACAAATATTTTTTTTACGTGTTGTGTTCAATCAATCAGTTTTATTAGTAAAAATGATAAAATCACACATTAGTAGTAAACACCGAAAAAGCGCGCGCCGGTTTTGACTCGAAAACATCACCTGCTTTTAGCGGGGCAAGCACCTTTGCAAGGTTGCAAGCAGGTTGCGAGTCAATCGTTGCCGCCATCTGTCTGCTATTACGTGAATCAGACGAGTGCCGTTTGCAAAGTAGGAAACACATTCTTTTTTCTTTTCTTTTTTTTTCTTTTTTACTGGGGTAGTTTGCTCTTCCAAAGTTTGATAAAATAAATGAACCACCAAGGATACATTTTTGTTGTAAATTGTCACGTGATATGGTAAGAACCGAGTTATATGTTCCCTTCAAAGGGCCAACTCAAGGTCAGATCAACACTAGAATTACTTTCGTGGACGTATGCACTCATGAATTCAGTTAACCGCTGGCACTCTATCAACAGTGAAACGGTCAGAGCACACACTAAACGATGCAGAAGAGATGTTCCACTTCTTTAATCAATCCAAAGTTAAGAAAGGTTAGGAAATTACAGAGAATGAAACGAGATTAAAAAAGATAAGGCAGTCATGTAAACGTCCAAAACTTCGCTATCCGGTTTAGTCAGCAGCACGGTGGCAGAAGACAGAGCTAGGTGTCTGAACGGAGCCGCCTCGCCACAGAGCAACTGTGTCGAACGTTCGCTCCCATTTCTGACGAGCGACGTAAGATGGCGCTGCATGAAAGAAGCTCGAGAAACCGTTCTTATTCGCGCACGCGGGTTCGCGCCTCGCCGCCTTACAAACGTGTGCGTGCAGGTGTGCGCGCATGCGCATGCGCCTGCGCCTGCCCGCCGCGCCCTATCTCGACAGTAAGTTTCCCTTCTACAACAATAACTGTATAGGTGGTCAACTACGATAAACACTGCAACATTCATTAGTCGATAGTTTAGAGAAATGTTCGTATAAAATCACCATAATCACAAAACTTAACAATTTACCAGTTCAGCACGTACGTAAACAAGGCTTACTTCCTTGCTTACCGCCCCTAAGGCCTAGTGGTTGTGACCCTACATGAGCGTAATCAAAGAAATGGTCCCAAAAACAGGGCAATGCATGACTGTACAGAGCGCGACCCAGTGAACCCTATCCCTCGATCGATTGCCCATTGACCGCACTGTTCTCATCCGGCTAATAAGCGATCGTTAGAATTATACCTGTGCAGTGGAATGTAAGTACGTGCGTGTGTGCGTGGCACAAGCAAGAACGACAAAATTCGGTGGAAAGTCGCCGCACTTTCGGACATCCCAGAGCACGTGCACGTAAATTACACCACGACGCTCTCTAGGGGACAACCGTTGGCCTTGCTTTAGACGGTTAAACCGATTAGAAAATGGATCGGTATCGCCACACTCCAGTGGGAACGAAATCCAAGTCATGCACTCATCGAGACTGCATGACCAATGAGGAGCGATACCACTCGCCTTTCTCTTGAATAAGCTAATTAAAGGAAGGCCACGTATTACTGTTTCGTGTTCAGAGTGCGCTGTGGTGCAGTGCACGCCCCCTGAGAGTACATTACATTCGAGCAACACTTCCAAAGTCACTGAGAGGTTAAGAAACGCCGAGCGTGGCTTATTGTGCTCACGTTTCTTGCTTCGTGATGCGCCCTTCGGCGTTCTCGTCGGTAAACGCTGCACTCTCATTGGCTGCCGAGCCACAATGAGGTTCTCGGGACTCGTCACACCCAGCGTTTTTTAAGCCTCAGCGACTAGAGACAACCGTAGAACTACGGTGCCTTCAACGCGCCTCTGACTGGTGTGCTCACCGTATCCAAAAAACGTGGTCCCTCAATTTCCGCCTGATGACGTCACAGAAGTGTCACGCCGTCGCCGGCCGCGATTCTCGAGGCGTCGCAGCAAGCGGTGGTGCATCTGGCAGACGCCTGTTCCGCTGCAGGTCGCTCTCCAGCTGGACAGTCCGCGGAAGCTTCGGCGGCCAGGAGTTGGGACGCCGCGACGACAGCGACACTCCCGTTCCCTCGTGCTCTTCTCCAGAACGTGTACGCCCAACCGCCAGGATCGCGACATCCGATAACATGACGCTCCGGCTTTTTGTGGCGTAGTGTGTTGCCACTTGGGGACCACTTTGGATGCACGGGCGGAACGAGACGCTAAGCACGCCAGTCGGAGACGCGGTCAATGCACCGCAGTTCAGACTACCGAACAAAAGGGTTCCACCTTACAATCAAGTGCGTCTACTTCCCCACAAAGCCTCAGGAGAGAGTCAATCGCTGCAATCTACACAGCGAGCTCATCGAGTGACGCGGCTGAAGGTACATTTTTAGACCTCAAAAGTTAGCGCTGCAAGAATAGGCTTGACGTTTTGCGTGCTTACGTCATGTTCAGTGTCAAAGCGCAAACTGCTCCTTTAAGTATGCTAAACGTATTTTCAGTCTGGTCATACGTCGAGCTCCCTCCGTAGAAAGCAGCGTTTGGCTCTCGATCCCGAGTGTTTTGCGGGAAAGTGGATGGGCAGCATCTCTCAGAGTGTGTACAGCCTTGGGGCCCCGTATAGTGAGTTGTTCAGACTCGGACCGCCGGACGGTCGGCATCTTCCGCTTCTGCGGGGGACTCGAGGATCGTGGACACGGCCCTGGTGATCGGCTCGGGGCTGAGCTGGTCCTGTCCGTTCCCCTCGGACGCCGACGACTCGACCGCGCTGCTGGCCGTCGAGGGCTCGGACGAGTTGGACGCCACCCTGCGCGTGGGCAGCAGCGGGAGCGACACCCAGCTCGTCTGCGACAGGAACCGCTTGGGACGTCGGCAGGACTTGGGGTCCGTCGGAGCCGCCGGAGGGGACCCCGGGACGGCCGCCGCTGCGGTCGCGTAGGGTCGGACGTTATACGTGCTACGAGAAAGGCTTCGTCGTTCATCAATTGAGAACGATATCATACCATTCCATTTCCGTGCATTTCTTTCTTCCTCGGATCACTTATGAACGAAATCGTTAACCGATTATCAATGCGATGTCTATCACTATTTTTTTCTTTATCACGGTAGTCTCACAACGTGTGATAGCATACATCAGGGGTGGCCAAAAAAGAACGTCAGGGTCAGTGACATAATCAGCAACCGCTCTATGAGAGGAATTCGCAGTCGCCGTCAACTAAGATTAAAGAAACCAAAAACAAAAATGCCACGCCCGCTTTTTTTCTGCGTCTCTTCACTTGAAAGGGTTCTTTCTTTATTTATTTTTTTTTTGCGTGTGTCTGCCAGGATATCCCTGGACTACATGTTCTTTATTTGAGATATTTGCTTATAAAATTAGGCTCTGTCCACGGAGAAGTTGTCATTTGGGGTTTTTTCTTCCCCTTTTTCTTTGCGGCATTTCGATTTTAAATCCTTAAAGTATGTTGGTGAGGTTGTCCTGTTTTCTTTTTTTTCTTTTTTTTTTTGCTTTTGCTCTTTATATGTTTTGATTTTATTTGAAAATAAACTAAGAAGCGGTGTTTGCCGTGACCTTGTTCACTCTCCGGCGACCGGTTATGAGAAAGAAAGAACGGTCTGCTGGAAAACTCGCCCAAGAGGCTAATTTCCGCCCCTTGTACTCCGACACCGGCACCCAGACGACGGAAGAAGAGGGTGGTCGTCGTACCTGATACGCACATCACAGCGCATCGGCTAAAAGCACTCGCGTCCAGATTCGATGTAGGGGTGGCGTTCAGCTGCAAATTCAAACTCAGACAATTGTGTAGGTGAATTGCACATCCCTAAAAAACACTTGCTCTAAGAAGCAAGGGCATCAGTTCGTCCCATATAAAAAAAAGAGGGTCTACTCGATCCCGTTCATCTGCAGCGGAGAATGCATGGGCCAGACAGGCAGGTGTATGCCCAGATTCGAGCTTACGCGCGGCTTGGGGTTTCACAGCCAAAGGTTTGGAAGAGAGCTTATAGAGTCGTACGCCATAAAGGGCTCAGAGGCAAACAGTTCTCTCCTTCGTTAACGCTCTCCGATCGAGAGATCGCGTTCTTGCGCCTCGAGCTCTTCATCTATAGTTTGGGCTAGGCGATCTTGGCTAACATTAAAAATGAGCGTGTTGGTAAATATATTAAAACAACCGGAAAGAATAAACACGAAAACGGGACGAAAACTGACGCATACAACCCTTGGCGAAAACCCGTTCCCCTTGCACGATCGGGTCCTTTCGTATCTTTCCGCTTTCGGCCCCTTGCCCCTCCCCCCCCCCCTCTTTCCCTCTTCTTCCTTCGGATTTCCCTCGCCCCTTCCGTCCCTCCCCCTCTCCGGGATAGGGAGCCGGCGAGCGGGCGAACGTAAGCCCCTGAATAAATATTTGTTGTGAGTTGAAAGATACGTACTCGTCTGTGTCTTGTCCTCTTTGTGTTTATTCTTTCTGTGTTTTTCAAGTCTCTACTAACACGCTCCTTACGTTTTAAAAGGGTCTGTTCTTCACCGCGTGTCCATATTTCTAACAGTTTGATTGTCGTTTCTCGTATTTATTTATTTCCCCCTTGCGCCTATATACTGCGTCGCATGAACGTGCGTGTAGGATGGGAATAACCAGTTCTGTTAAAGACTAGATAAAAGCAGCAATACAACTTTTAGAATATGTACTTCCAAAGTACATATACTAAAATTGAAACGATATAGAGAAGATTAGCATGGCCGCTGCGCAGGGATGACAAGCATTTCTCCTACCACGGCCCTTTGGACCAGGTAGTATTGTTAAATAAATAATGATTGGTAGGCGGGAAAGTGTTTTCCAATGTGCGGAATAGATTATCTTTAAATGCTGAAGATCAATTTGAATCTGAAGGACTACTCGTGCGCTATTTTGTCATGAGCTTCTTAGGTATTGATTAGCTCTTTCTTAAACATTTCTGTACGATACTGAAAAACACTAACATACACGTCTCTTTTTGATTCTGAAATATATCAGTGTTCCAACAACAATAAATTCAAGTAACGTTTTTTATATAAGATAATATGTCGAGCTATTCAAGATCTCCAAGTTCGATTCGAAGATTCTTAAGAAAACAGTTCAAGAAGAAAGCATTTCAGAAACAGGATCGCTTTGTAAAACTTTTGATTACTTTTCACACACAGTATTTTATAAATTTGCTTTCGTTTGCATAGAAACCGTGTTCTTCCTTCCCCGTGATATTGCAGAGTTTGTGCTTATGCAAGTATAATAGTATATGCTAGGCATGTTATTTGCCTTGAGCGTTCAGCAGGTTCATTAAAATAAATAAAACCACACCCTTATAAAATCTCACCGTCGGCCGCCACCTTCTGCTGGAAGCTAGAGGACCTCTGGCCAGTGCTCCCTGCAACAGAATTGGTAGGTCTGTGAATTCCCGACGATGTACCCTGGAGAGTTTAAGCTGTACCATTGATATACCAAGATACTTTGTGATGCCAGTTGAAAGGCTAATGTTTTATTCAATCAGAATTGCATCTTCATAGTATCATGTTTCGTTGTTTCCTCGCCTACACTTATGTTTATATTTTTGTCAATCTGGTATATTTTCTTCGTTTTCTTTTCGTCTTAGGGAATACGAAAGTACTGTACCCGCTAGAGCAGTCGGACAAGTCTCGCCAACACGAAAGAGAAATTGAGATCTTCCCGAAAAAGCTGGCATAATTCAATCTTATTAAACGGCAAAACCGCAGTAGTATTTTTCAAACGCAGAACCCATCTGACGTGTGACCGAGTCACCCCATAGTCAAAAGTATTGCGTTTTCCCTCTGCTCTAGTCACTACGAGTACATGGACGCTAAAGTTATGCCTCTATAAATGTTTTATTTCAGTAATGCTTTATGGTCAAAGTAAACTGTGATAAGATGGTCATTTGCAGACAACTTCGTCATTTGTTAAGTGATCAATAATAACGTTCACTAAACACCTCTCATTTCCAACCAGAAACCAACACCGAAGTCGGCCCGGTAATTGCGTTATCAATCAAATGCTCTTTTTTTTATGATCAAAATAGTCAAGCGGTTTACCTCTTTGCAGACAGGTTCAACACTCGTACTAACGTTCAGTTCTCTTTCGATCTGGATTTAATATTTGACTACACATTGAACATTTACTCGTCGTTAGATAGTAGTTTTATGCTGGTAATTCTGATTTGCTTGGCGCTTTTTTTCGCTATTTGATAAGGTTTCTCGCTGTTTTATATAAATGTACAGAACAAGTTGCAGATAAAACACCCTGCAAATACAACAATAAAGTGATACTGCTTCACAGCGCACAAGATCAGACACACTTAAAAGAAATTTCACGCACACAAAGGAAGAACTCTCACACAGCGCTGACTGACAACTCGAAATATATTATGCATCATCTTCTTCTTCCTTCACTCCGATGCAAATGGAGGTGAACCCCAAAAAAACCGAGGAACGTATGAAAAAAGAAAAAAGGAAAGAAAAGAAAAATGGAATAAAAACAAAAATAGAAGGAAAAAATAATGAATTCTCTGTACTGCGGACGTTGCTATTGTGCTTATTCTAAATAGTTCAACTCTTTTTCCGTTAAGGCTAGCGATGAAGTGCTCACACATATCCTATCTAGCCTTACAATGTTAGCGGTTTCTACTATCTCTCGCGTCAGTTTGTTCCTGCTCCGTCCCAGAATGGTGCATTTGTCCAGGAGGGGAGAACATCCACAGTCTCTGCAGTGGATGCCTAAATGACCCGAGTTGGCATTTTTGGCGGTATTGTTATGCTCACGAAGTCGGTCATTTAGACAGCGACCCGTCTGTCCGATGTAACGCTTGCCACATGTGAGGGGGAAGGAGTAGATGACTCCTTCATTGCAGGACACGAACTTGGTCTGGTGGTTTTTGACGCATCCGACTGGTCGACTAGATGTCCCATTCACCTTCTTGCACAAGCTAGCAAGTTTATTCGGCGCGGAGAATACAACGTCAACGTTGACGTTGTATTCTCCGCGCCGAATAAACTTGCTAGCTTGTGCAAGAAGGTGAATGGGACATCTAGTCGACCAGTCGGATGCGTCAAAAACCACCAGACCAAGTTCGTGTCCTGCAATGAAGGAGTCATCTACTCCTTCCCCCTCACATGTGGCAAGCGTTACATCGGACAGACGGGTCGCTGTCTAAATGACCGACTTCGTGAGCATAACAATACCGCCAAAAATGCCAACTCGGGTCATTTAGGCATCCACTGCAGAGACTGTGGATGTTCTCCCCTCCTGGACAAATGCACCATTCTGGGACGGAGCAGGAACAAACTGACGCGAGAGATAGTAGAAACCGCTAACATTGTAAGGCTAGATAGGATATGTGTGAGCACTTCATCGCTAGCCTTAACGGAAAAAGAGTTGAACTATTTAGAATAAGCACAATAGCAACGTCCGCAGTACAGAGAATTCATTATTTTTTCCTTCTATTTTTGTTTTTATTCCATTTTTCTTTTCTTTCCTTTTTTCTTTTTTCATACGTTCCTCGGTTTTTTTGGGGTTCACCTCCATTTGCATCGGAGTGAAGGAAGAAGAAGATGATGCATAATATATTTCGAGTTGTCAGTCAGCGCTGTGTGAGAGTTCTTCCTTTGTGTGCGTGAAATTTCTTTTAAGTGTGTCTGATCTTGTGCGCTGTGAAGCAGTATCATGAATTACCAACTCGCCCAAGCTGAAGTTCTGACCAACAATAAAGTGTTCCAAAAATATTTTAAAAAACATGGAATGCAATTAACAGAGGAGATGGATCAAATACTCAGTTGCATAACCCTGCCTATTCCTCTTTGCGTCTTGTGTTACGACAGTCGCGATACCACTTCACTGTCTGACTCATACAACAGATGATTGAATTTGTTTCTTTGTTGGAAAATTACAGCATTAAGTTAAAGAAAACCGCAAGATTGTTCACGATCTAGGGTTCGTTGACCTAGTTATTTACAAACTTCACAAAAGAGGTGCTACCAGAATGTAAAATCTGCTATGCTTTCTGGGCATAATTATACAAAATATGTAGAAACAAAATGCATGTAGAGATCAGTCCGGACTTTCTCTACGACTGCGTCTTACAACTTCACGTCGCAATGAATTTTTGACGGGGTCGCGAAGCCGTGACGTTATTAATGATATCACAACTAGCAAACACAACTAACAAATAAAAAATGCAAAACTACTCCCATCCAACAATTTTTACCATATCCAAAACTCTCAGCAACTGGTGACCAAAACACGAAAATGCAAAAGGACATTTGCAAAATTGACCCTGAAGTTACCAACACGCGTGTTCTACTATAAAGTAAACACAATAAAAAATTTACCAAGGGAATTCAATACAGTTTAACCTTTTATAAACTAAAGCAAAGGAGCATAAAAATAACTTGTTTTTTTTTTTTTAATCTGCATTGCAGTAGAGAATGCCGCTGGTACACCGCGGTATACAACTGTCACTGACGATTTCAAGTATACGTGTACAACTTTGTATAGGTGGTACGTTTTACCACAGATCCATTACATGTTTATCTTAACGCATATAAGTTGCAACAAATTCCTTTCGAACATCTTGAAGATCCGAGTTCAAAGAACAAAAAAGAGACGACACACACACAGGAGACGTCTCTGTATCGTCCTCTTTTTGTTCGAGTTTCCAAGATGTTGAAAGTTCACCAGCTCGCCAGCATGTCCTCGGTTATTTATTTCTTTCGAAGCCCATCTTTCGTTCTAGTACTACCACTATCATCCGGACCGATACGCGTGTATTTCTTTTCCCAACAAGTGGTCACGTTTTTTTCAACCGGAACGGCGTGATGGCCCACTTCCTCATCCTGCCGGCGCTTCATTCACACAGAGCGCGGCGTCTGAAGGAAGCCACAAGAAGGGCGCCTCACCTTCGCAGCTGACGACGGTGACGCCGCTCCCGAAGAGCAGTTCCTTGTAGCCGTGTCTGAATGACGGGCTCCGGAAAGCGTAGATGATCGGGTTGCAGGCAGAGTTCAGGTAGCCGAACCAGTACGCCTGCACATGCGGAAAGATTACAAGTGACATGAAACGATTTGTTTGCTAACTAGTGCTCAAAACATAAACACTTCATGTCGCACAACAGACGTCAGTTTTTGCTTACATACACAGGTGTTCGCAAATTACTTTCTGTCTTCAACTACCTATTTGTCCACGAAACGGACGGCCATGCACCTTATTTAAACAATTAAAAATGAAATATGCCAAGGAGACCCTAAAACAAACGGAATTTATATGTGCAAAAGTGTGGGTTTATTTTTACGCGTTCAAGTTTTACTCGCCTGCAAAGTACTCTCCATCTGATAAAACACACTCGTTGAGACTTTTTTTTTCAATCTTAAAATCAGTTTAGTCGTCGACGTTGATGATGACTTTCAGTGCTCCTGTCGGTTTCTTGTTTTACCTTTGCAACATCGGCACATCGTTTCCCTCTGGGAACCTTATTTCATCCAGGGAAACAAAAAATAGCCACACGGGGCGAGGTCGAACAAATAGGGATAGTGGGTGCGGGGGGAGTTGGGGTGGCTGGGGCGCCATAGGTACTGTTTTGGAAGAAAAAATACTGCAGCACTTGATCAGCGCGGTGTGGGCAGGCGCGTGGTCATGGTAGACGAACCAATCTAACGAAGCGAGGCACAAATCTTACTGCAACTCGTTTCATGTGTAAATCCTCCGATAAAATTTGCTGACGGCAGCTCCAGGACACTCCAGTCACCTCCACAAGGTCATTAATTGTCCGACGGCGGTTGTCGAAGGTGGCTTGACGAATTCTTGCCGCTGTCACTTCAGTTCGGCTGATCGGAGGACGCCCGAAACGAGGTTGATTGTAAATCAATATTTTGCCTCGTCTAAAACAAAAACAAAAAAATCGTAAATTTGTGTTTTAGACAAAGCAGCTTGCTTGTAAGTCGTCTGCAGCGCAACAAGCGCTTCCATCGTATTCTTCTTCAACTGGAAACAAAATTTCACTGCCAACGTTGTACATATAAATCAGCCATCATGAAATGCGTTAACAGATTCTCCAAAACGCGTCAACAGAGTCTCCAAAAACAATTCAGTGAAGCCGAACGCAGTGTCTCACGAGAACACCGACTGCAACACTGATGCAGACGGGTCAAAAAATAAACGCACCTAGCGGGTGAAACGTGACCTACAAGGAACCCCCATCCAGAAAATAATTCAGGTTACTTCTCAGCAATAGATTGCCTATCATTCGGGCTTTGGCAGAGGCAGAATTGTCTCAGAAGCAAAGAAATATAAGAAGAATAAAGTAAAGCGTGGTATTCATTAACCGACCATATAGGAAACCAGTGGCGTCATACGAAGGTCCTGATGACGTCACAACGGGATGATCACGTGCCGGGGAAAAAGGTCGTCGTGTTCATCACCCCCAGCTTTCTTTTCATTGTCCGTTTAGGTTCAGCGGTGCTACACTCTCCTCTGAATACCATTCATTAGCCTCCCTTTTACGAGATTGGTCAGTGACGAGGGCGAGCGGTATGGCGCTCCAATAGTCGTGCAATTTCAGTGGCAAACACGAGGCCTACCCACATTTAGCCACTTAACTTCAATAACGAGAACAATCATGCGACTTGGTCATCCAAACAATGGTCATCCAAACAATTGAATTTATAAATCCAATGCGTTTGGTAGTACGCTGGAAAGTGCATGTGTGCCATGCTAATGATTCTTTTTCATTAACGCTTACAAATTATAACGTTGTTCTAGATATTATCGTGACTGTGCACCCCACTTCTTGACTCGTAATGCACTGGCTATACAAAGGCTTGGGACGTGAGCAAAAAGCTCAGATATAAAGACTTGACAAGGTTCAGGCACCCGTGTTTATGACAGATGGCGAAGAAAGCAAAAAAGAAGCAAGACAAAAACTCTACAGTAAGGCTGCAAAGGCGTTGGAAGGTCACAATGTGTCATATAATAACTTCACAGTTTATCAAAACCCTAATAAAAAAATACACGAAAATCCATTTTCACTTTCACGCCTCTCACAATATTAGCGAAAAGACTAGATTCTTGTGACCTTTTCAGTTTTATAAGCAATGTAATTTTTAGAAGAGCCGATGATTTCAAGAGCGATCGCGTTTTCATTCTACAGAGTTCAATTTCAAGGATGAAGGGACGGCGATAAACTTTAAAGAATAAATAGCTTTCATCCAAGGACGATAGGGGAGCTTGAGCACCTTTCTATACCCTACAGCACTGCCCTACAGGAAACACGTGAAATAAAAAGAACTCAGGCATTTTGCTATGTGACAAAGGAAACTAGGGAATCTTTGAAGCTCACTAAGCAACCTCTTTCATGCCTGCGCTGTTTGACCATCGTAAGATGACTACCCAAGAGCTCCCGCTGCACCCTCGGTCACGTGATGGGCTCCTCCCCGCTCCTTTCTTGTAACTCTAACGAACGCTCTTCATGTTATAATAATTTTGAGAATGAACTTACCACCGGGTTGAGAATGTAGGGCACTTTCGTCTTGCTCGTCCTGCTGTTCACGACGAAGGTGTAGATCATGTACGGCGTCCAGCAGAACAGAAAGCAGAGCAGCACCAGGACCAGGGTGACGTTTATGCGCTTCTGCTGGGTCACCGAGTTGTGGAGGCTGATGTTAGAGGTGGCCTTCACGCGTGTCATGTGCTCGCCAATGGCCCGGAAGATGTTAAAGTAGCAGAAGCCCATCACAATCAGCGGCACGAAGTAGTTGGTGACCGTGATGAGCGCAGAGTGGGCGTACATTTTCATCGAGTGCGGGTACGCAGGGCCGCACTGCGACGCGCCTATCTTGTACACTATTTTGGTGAGGCCGAGAAAAGGAGTGAGGGCGCAGAAGAAAGGCCAGAGCCAGGCTGCCGCGATGAGGAACCCCACCCTCCGCTTGGTCATGGCCCTGCTGAAAGGTCGCGTGATGCTCACGTACTTGTGGACGCTCATGTACATGAGCGTGTGGATGGAGCACATGAGCAACAGCGCCATGGTGAAGCCGTTGAACTGGCAGAATCCGTATCCAAGGGTCCAGTCTCCCCTGAGCAACGTGGCGAGCGACACGGGCATGTCCAGCACAGCCACCAGGATATCGGCGACGGCCAAGTTGACGATGAACATGTTGGTGCGCGTGCGCATACCGCGATGCCGCACCACCGTCAGCACTACCATGGCATTGCCCAGGACTGCGAGCACCATAAAGACGAGTATCAGCACGGCCATGACGCTCACTGCGGCGTCGCCGTAGTAGTAGTACGTGGATGGCGATACACGGGACGCCTCCGCCAGCAGGGAAGCTGTCGACCTGATAGTCGTCGTCGTGGTCGTCGATGACGTCGAGGCTTCTGTCCGAGCCCGCGTCAATGCCTTGGTGGAGCTTGACAGGCGGGAGAGCCCGGTGAGCAGCGGGACTCTCCTTGTGGACGAGCTCGCGAGGAACAGCCAGCTTTGGGTCCGCGACATGGCCCGGGTACACTTTGAAGCACCTCCTCTTCGTGCTCTGTTAAGAACAGAGATGAAACAATGAATGGCACAAAACAGGTGTCTAAAACATTTGTGCTTTGTGCTTTGGTGCGCGAACATTATGTGAGCACAGGTGTGCAATATTAAATAAAAAATAACTGGTGGACACTATTTAATCGTGCTAGCGTTTGATTAACCGTACGTAGGGTATACGGACAGAGAGGTACCACATAATGGCTACCCTTCATCCTGTGGTGAACACAGCAGAGTATGTGCTAATAAACTCTGACACCGGCCACAGTCAAACTCGTTTTTCTTAACATACACTCTAATTAAAAAAAGGGTGTAGTCGGGTGCATCAGGCGCACATGCACCTTTTTCCTAAAAGATGCACTCTCCGTTACCGGGTCAGTGTACTTGTACACCGACAGTGAGCATCCCCCTCTTCCTCGAAAACCTTTAGGTATCTCAGTGCACTGCCACGCTAGCCACGCGCCCCGATCAGCTTGTGCTTGGATTCCCCCTTGGGGGTCACTTTTTGGGTTGGGCAGTTTCTTAGGAAGTATGAAGCAGTCCTGTTCACTCGGTATTGATAGTAAAGTGGACGCTATGCTTGTTTTAGGCCAATCGGGTCTCCGGGTAGGATCACGTGACTACAGTCTCCAAGCTAGAGAAGGCAGAGCACGACACCCGCCTGAAGGCCAAGGGCACGGATAGCAACCACTGCACTATTAACTTTAAGTCGAACTTTCAAGAGGAAGTGACAAATCCTCTCGTTGCGGTCATTGTTGGGATGTCCCTGAAGATAAACCTTTGCGAGGGCGCCCCCCTTCTGGCATTGAAGGAGCTGCTATTTTCCTACTTCTCTCTTTTTCTTTCTCTCCCTAAGATGAAAGCGTGGAAGAAGGTGCGCTGTCGCCGGGCCAATGAAACGGAGGCTTTTTTATCCCTCGACTCCACTGTCTGGCCGCGGGTAACGGCAGGAGCGTGATCATGTGATAAAGGTTTCACGGATGACGTAGTAGCTTTTTCCGATCTCGGAATGTCTGCTTCCCGGCCTAGTTTCTTGTGTGCTGTGCTGCGACCAGCAGAGCTGCCGTAGATTTCGTCCGCGACAACGTATTCAAGTGTACCGAGATTTCCAGTGTTTGAAAAGGTTTGCGCGTATATCGGCAACAAGCGATTTCTTCAAAAAAGCCCAAGGAATTCATGTGATGCGTTTAGTGTTAGGTTTGGCAAATCACTGCTTCTGCCACATCGTGTTGAATCTTCACGGACCCCTTTCTTTTCATTTTTGTGTTTGTGTGGTTCTGCAGTGCCCGTGTCGACATATATCTCGGATTACAAATTTCAAGTCTGGTATTTTCATCGTAAGTGCACTGCAACCTACTCCTTTGCAACAATTGACCGTTCCGTTCCGGATTACCTCTAGAATTAGGCAGTGTCTATTTTCTAGCAGCCGGGAGAATAATTTCCCCGAAATTCTATCGGCAGTCGCCTGCCATTAGCTGTCTACAATCATGTGACAACTGAAGGTAGAATATTGACTTTCTTATTCTCCCGGCGTTTTGTGAAAACACGTTTCATGGACACCTTTTCGTTGATATACGTTTTGTAGACACGTTTCATCGACACTAACGTTTCATCGTCACTCGTTACGCGAAATGCACGTTGTAGGAACATTTCGTCGGACGTGTATCTCTGAGGCGCGTGCTCACCGACCCAGCCTAAAGCCCCCAGCCCACCCGTTCACGCCGCTTCGTGGCGACAGTCTGCGGCGGCTCATTACAAAAATGTTAACCCACCTGCCCCACCCGTACACGTCACTTCGCGGATACATTCTGGGGCGGCTCATTACAAGAAAAAAAAAAGAGAAGCTAATATAAGAAAGCTAATCTGAGCTTTCTATGAAACATCGCGTGTCGATGAAACGTCGTTCGATGAATGAATGGCGACTGCCGGTGGAATTTCGTGGAAATAATTCTGCCGGCTGCTGGGAGAATAAACACTACCTAAGACTCACCCCGGTTCTTGTTTGCTTAGTTATCTTCTCAGTTGTATAACAGCTTCTTTGTACCTATTCACATATCACGGATTGCTTGCAAGTTTGTAAGTACTTGTTTACAGATTAGGCTGTCTAATAAACTTCTAGGAGATTTGAAAACAATCTCGTGTGTCCGTTTACCTGCCTTTATGCAATCACCGGGGCGCATACCTTGATGTCTTAGGTTTATGTCTTAAATAGGTTTGTCTTAAATAGGTTTATGAAGTTAGTTATGAGGCGGGTGCATAAGGTGGTGTGACGGTGCACCTTTGAATTGGGTACATATGCGTTCTCTTCGTTTTCAGTAGGTGTAGAAAGAGGTGTAACAGTACATTATTAAACAGGGTGCTCCTGTGTTGCCTTTGAGGGCAGTAGGTGTAGAAAGGGGAGTAATGGTACACTATTGAGCGGGGTGCATCTGTGTTTCCTTTGAGTGAAGCGGGTTTATGAAGCGGTGCAATGGTACGCCTTCGAATGGGGTGCATCTGTGTTCCCTTTCATTTCATTTCGTGTAGAAAGAGGTGTAGCCGTACACCATTGAATTGGGTACACCTGCGTTCCCTTCGAGTGAGATTTATGTACAAAAACCCTACTGAAAACAATTATATGAAACTATATCAGAACTGATATGAAATATCCCAAAACTGATATGCGACATATGAATCTGATATGAAATATCCAAAAACTGATATGCGATAAGTATATGAAACTGATATGAGATACTCAAAAACTGATATGCGACATATAAGAACTGATATGCAACATTTGCCAACTGATATGAATTTGTCCAATAAACATATCAGAAATAAATTCATATATTTTTTTTTTTGTATACGACGTGCCGCGCGGGAAAACAAACACGTGGCTTGGAACCGCAGAGGAGCGGCTTGATTTACTGGCTTTCAAATACCTACGGCATGGGCGTTTACTTTTTATTAAGAGATTCATCCCCTGAGCCGTTCACAATACTCTCAGAGGTATTACATTACTAAAATAAATCCAACATGTTTAGAATATTATTTATTGCTTAGGGGGTCACCGAAAAACTCCGTACTTACAAAACGACCTGTATAAAAGGCGGAAACGCAGAGATCAGAAGTAGTTATTGGGTGTGCTCTTGTATTCATGTTTGTTGTGCCTTGTATGTGTATGCGCTTAATGTACATGCTCAGCTGACGCCAGTGGTATGCGTAATGTATCTACATGGTAGCGAGAGTAAATAAAAATATTTTTGTAGCACATGAATTGGGCGGCACCTAGCGCCACCTAGCCAAGTGTAATGATATGCAGCGTATGAAACTGATATGAAATAATAAGTTCTGATATGAAAAAGGTGTCCAATAAACATATCAGAAAGAAATTCAAATGCAAATCAATTATGATATTTGTTTTATCATTTCTGCACATTATATGACTTTCTAGTGCAGCTACTTGCATCGTTATGCGTCCAAGTCGAGTTGAAGTAAATGTCCGTTTATTGCGCCAAGTAACGACAAAACAAAAACAGCAGGCACAACAACGCACTCGGGCCTACGCAGAGCCGCAAGGGCCAGCACCGGAAAGGGCTCCAAAGGTGCTGCAGGACGCACAGGAACGATAATAAAAAACAGAAACCACGTCACAATTTGCGCGCAGCACTATCAAAAGCACGATCGCGACAACCTAGCTCTGTATTAAAGAAAAATAATAAATAATTTCGATTGCAAACTTACTTGTTTACAGAAAGTTTCTCTTAAATTTGCCACGCGCTAGCCTCGCACAGCACGGCAGAAAGCTCCTCAGAGGGAGTATAAAAGCCCGTAATATCCTTCATGATCAAGCTTAAAGCCCACCCCCAGCGGTGATGGACGAGGGACGACTGCACTCACCGATGCGACGCCTCAGCCGGCTGCAACGGTGACGTGCACGGCTGATGCGTGCGTGCACGGTCCTAGGCCTAAGGACAGAGACGGTTGGCTCGGCGTAGCCGTCCCGGAAAGTGGCCCAGAGACGAGCAGCGTAGACTCGCTTTCGCCGGGGCTCTCCGGATGCGAACGCCCCGATAGAGCCGCGCCCGCTTCCACGGCGGACGGAAACCCCGGGCAACGTTCGCCCGGCCCCGACCTCGCGACCAGACTCCTCGAGCCGCGCGCCGCTCTTCGAAGCGCGTCGCCTCCAGCCTCATGCATCGTGTAGAGGTGCAATGCCGGCGCCAGCGATCTCTATCGGGGCGCTCGCCGTCGTGAGTGCACCGCCCACGGTCCCGACCGAACAAAAGCCCCAGCCACATACACGCTCATACATAACAGAAGGAAGACAGTTTGCAGACTCTGCATGAGGTGTGTTTCGTCCTTGTATACCAAAATCCTAAAACACTGGTCGCACAAAAAAAAAAAAAAGTTGGGCTCCAATTTACGCTGGGAACATGGTTGGACAGCGAAGCTGTGGTATCCCCTGCAACGATTGCCCACTGCACTATAGACCCTTTTTATGGCAAACGCCACCAGGTGGTGCTCCAGTCTTTGACGTCCCAGAGAACTTCCGCTTTATAAAAAGAATGAACAAAGGCCACCTTAACACCGATGCATCAAATTCAGGTGAAACGTTTAACCACCAATTCTCCAGGTGAGCGCCAAAAGCACGAAGGAGTGCGAGATCTGTTAAAATGTTTCGAGTATTCTTGTAAACCAATTGCCTCCTTCAAGATGTAGTATTGTACAGCCGAAGGCCCTCGTTAAACCTCCAACTTTGTTGTCCGTGTAGCATTTATGCTTTCTAGCACTGGTGACATAAGCAGGTTCAACAGGCTTGCAAGGACGGTGCGACCGAAAGTCGCTTGGGACGCAAGCGGCAGTTCATGTTTGTAAACAGCAAAAGGGACTATACGAAATGATTGACGAAAGAGAAGTAAATGCACTGTACCAAAACTTTTTTATATGTGAAAGACTTCGTACGCTGCCGTTCCCGCGGCAGCTTATGCAACCGCATGCAATCTTTACCGCGAAACGTATGCGGGGAGCGCTACGTGCTTCGCATTGTCAGCGGGGCTAGTGACGTCACTCCCCACTTCGTACTCTGCCGTTGCCGCGGCAGCTTATGCAACCCCAATTTTTAACCGCGAAACGCATGCGGGGAGCGCTACGTGCTTCGCATTGTTCGCGCGCGCCTTATCATCTGTCACGTGGTTTTGACACTTATTTTGTGGGTTTCTTATTGAAACAAGTGTCAAAACCACGTGATAGAAGTTAAGACGCGCGCGAACGAAAATAAGGCGTGCGCGATGGTTTTCTGCAGACTATTCTGTCGACGGACAAGAAAAAACCCGACCAGCGAGTCATATACAGTTTCGATGTAAAACAGGTTGCAGACATGTTCCAAGTATACATATCTACGAAGCAAGCGTGCGTCGAAGATGCTTGAAGACTGTCCGCAGATACTTCTGTACATCATGCCCGCAGCATGACCGTGGTAGTTTGATGTATGAGCAGTGTGACCTTCAGGAGAACAGGAGATGCCGGTACAGTGCCGGTACAGTGCCGGTCAGACCGTGCGCATGGCTTGCACCGGTTACATCCGCTGCCATTGTGGAGCCCTCAATGCCGAGTGCGTAAACTTTCTCAAGCATACTTTTAGCATCGCAGAATTTGATTTTTTATAGGCAAGAACAAGCAGGAATGGCCATCAGCTCGTCCCAATGACGCCACGTCGGTGCACACAAATCCACGGCCCGGCGCGCGATGTCCACAGTCCAGCACGCGCGTGTTTCTGGTTTTGGAACGCCGACCAGAGCACGAGTCATACACACGTGCACTAAATACGTTTCTGAGATCGTCTGTTCTTGGTGATAACTCATTCTACAGAATCTTAGCATCCCAGAAATGGGAAAATTATGCTCGTGCGACATCTATTTTTCTACTAAAAATGCGACCGAAGTTTGTGCCACGCCCCTTTCTGAGCGGAAAAATCTGGAGCACAGAATTCAGCGGATGCACCGGCGGCGTGACGACAGGCGCGCGTCAGCCAATCGCAAGCCGCTTTTCCGAGAGATGCGGCCTGTGACTGGCTGACGCGCGCCCGTCGTCACCCCTCACGCCACCGGCGCCTCCGCTGGATTCTGTGCTCCAGATTTTCCGCTCAGAAAGGGGCGTGGTACGAACTTCTATCACATTTTAGTAGTTAAATACACGTCGCACAAGCATAAGTTTGGGATTTCTAGGATGCTTGGAGCCCGTTAGATAAGTTATCACCAAGAACAGACGATCTCAGAAACGTCTTTAGCGCACCTTTAAATTCACACATTGGCGTGTGACTGTGCCCGTGTGAGTTGTAACCGTTTTTCACTTCTTAGGACGAGAAAACACACTGGCGTCATCCATCGGGCCTGGAGCATTTCCGATCTGCGAATAACCTTTTGCAGTATCTGTTAGATCATATCTGCGCACAATGGGAAATGTACGGTTAGTAACATTGTCAGAACTATTTCAGATTCAGGGTAAAAGAAAGACGCGTAAAAAAGTAAGAAATACATGAAGGTCGGAAGTGTTCCAGGTTTACCCGATAGTGTGTTCTGCTTTCACCGTAAGCAGTCGCAAGCTCGTTCACACAGTTGCGTATGACTGCGTAAAGACAGCTTGCGTCGAACTATTGCTATGGCGACCCTTACGACGAGCCAATTGGGAGCCGGTGTGCTGCACGACGCAACGCAGCGCAAGGCAGTCGACGCAACAGTGTGAACGAGCCTTAACGCGTCGGTCAGCCTTCAAAAGGAAATGGGTGAACCAGCCCTGAAGATGGCGCCTCCCAGACGAGTGCAGTAACTTTAGAGTGCAGGCGCGTGCACTCCTATGTCCCCTCTCTCCTATCGGGCGAGTAATCATATTCGCTGATATGCGTGCTGTTCAAATGCCGTCGTTTTGTTGGTTTGCTTTGAAGAAAGACCTCAGATGCGCCTCTTTGGCCATGCTTCCAAATTCACTCGATCTCACCATATAGGGTAAAGGTTCTGTATACCATGGCGTTAGAAAGCTTACTCGCGTCCGGCGTTGATATGACGGTCCTTTTACGTTGGTCATACAAGAGTTGTTTGCAGACAAGTTCGAAGCATACATATAATACTATAAAGCAGACGTGTTTCGAACGTACTTGGGGCCTGTAGATGTCTGGAGTGAACACCGTGACCTTTGTATACGATGAATGAGCAGTGTGATTGCTGCTTTAGGCTGAAGTTTGCAAGCGCACAGACAACTGCAAAAATATGCAAAATGTGTCTCCGAGGTCAAACAACATTATTAAAAGCCCAAAAACTACGGCCTCGTGAAAAGGAGCACCTGCTCCGCCAGAGCCCACTGGAGGCCCACCGAGTCCGAGCCGAGCCAAGCATTCCTGGAGGGAAGGGATGGGGTACTGAAGTGTATACGGAGAGCTGAGCGCAGTGTTACAGGCGTAGCGGGCGTGCTCTGTGTCAGCCCTGATCTCCGGGCAATTGGGACAGTGAGCTGTCCCCCTGCCACCTGAAGGTTGTAGAGCGTTAGCGGGGTGAGGAGATTGTTGGTCTGTAGTCTGTACTTTGCGGAGGACGTTTGCTTGTTCAGTGCTGGGTGAGGGGTGAGGATTGGGAAAAGTGGTACGGCTTTCCCTGATGTTCCTGTAGTGTTCAGCTATTTGCTTTTTGTAAGTTGCGGCGTCTTCCGCTGACGTTAGGTTTGGCCAGGGGGGATCGAGGGAGTCCGGAAGTTGATCTCGCGGGCGCGTTTTTGTGCTGCAGCTCATTTCCCTCATTACCCTCGTGGTCAGGTATCCAGCGCAGAGTGACTCTGATGTTGTGGTTGCGGGTAGAGGCGTCCATTAGGATATCATATATCACAAAGCAGGTCATTCTTTATGCTAAGCCGAGCGATGGCCGCACAAAGCGCTTCGTGGCACTTATTGGTGGCACGCAGACTTCCATTTCACACGATTTACGGGTAAATGGCTCGCAACAGACGCTAAAAAGTAAAGCCACCCATTTTCTTCGCAAACGAACCGCACGCCCTATACTTCTACGAGATACATGGCCAACGTGTTGTTTATCTGACAAGGCCTTAAAAGGGTCATGAAACGATATCGGGTTGAATTGTTCATGACTTTACAGAGACGTACTGGTCCTAGCCTGGCCCAAGTATGCTCGCACAGACCGCCACTGATTCGGAAGCTTCTTGGTCGCAGTGAAATTCCGAGGATAAAAGTGGACTATTTATTTCAGTCTTGTCTTCACAAAAGGTGACGTAATTGTGGGATAGAATTCGAAACCACCCGCCTGACGACAGTCGAACGCGGCTCATGGACTGGACACAAGAACTGCGTGAGTACTCGACTTTGGCTCGTAACAGTCAATACATCGGAGGACACTCGGGTAGTGGCTCGTGTCCAGTGTTGGCTGTAACGCGTTACAAGTGACGGCGTTACCGGTTACGCGTTACTTTTTTTCGGTAACGTAGTAACGTACTCGTTACCTTTTCAAAACAGTAACGGCTAACGTACTTACGTTACTTATTTCAAGTAACGTGTAACGTAGTTACGTTACTCGTTACTCCTTCTTCCTAAGACTTAAAAAATTACACTTCAATTTTTTTTCTTGGCTTTGTTGCCAAGTTACAGGAATTTTTTAGTAATTTCTGTGCGTTGTTTGCGTTTTTTCTCGTGAGTATTTAGGTGAAGCCGTAAAGAAATAAAGGAATTATGTTCAGTTTCTACGTGAACATAGCGTTTCCTGAAGTATGGCGCTTATGCATACCTGTATACCGTCAAAACAGTAAAACGTGTTCATTCATAATTTCTAAAAACGTAACGCAAAAGTAACGTGCGTTACTTCTTATCGGTAACAGTAACCGTAAACCATTCCTTTTATTTTGAGGTAACGTAGGTCGGCAACCCGTTCTTTTTATTTGCAAGTAACGAGTAACGTATTTCGTTACTTTTTTTTCGGTAACGCCCACAACACTGCTCGTGTCCAACCACTGCAGTGAGGGGAACAGCCTAACTCTAAAGGCTCCTTCACACACTTGTAACCGAGAACGACCGAGAGAGACAAGACCGGTTTTTAAGCCTCTAGCGACGTCTTAGGACCGGGTGCGCTGCTGCGGAGCTGGTCCAAAGACGTCGTAAGAGGCTTAGAAACCGATCTTGTCTCTCTCGGTCCTACTCCGTTGCATGTGTGTGAACGGCGCTTAAAGAGTCCTTCACACACCTGCGATCGAGTAGGGGAGAGAGACAAGACCGGTTTTCAAGCCTCTTGCGACCGCGTAGGACCTGTTCTGCAGCAGCGCATCTGGTCCTACGCGGTCGCAAGAGGCTTAAAACCCGTTCTTGTCACTCTCGATCGTACTTGGTTGCACCATTGTGAACGGGCCTTAACAATAGGGAGTTTTAGTAGATCGTTTTCAAAGACCCGCTACAGGTACGGGCACGCGCAACAAAGCATGCATCAAAGTGAAAGCGCGAGCTCCCGCTACATATGGCGAAGCCTGAACACACGATCTACTAAAACTCTTTAATGCCTGGAACTTAGCACGCGTTTTCTACTTTGCGACCCCAGCGCGTGGCTATGATTACCGTTGGCGGCACAGGATAGGTACCAGGCCACGTGGCCGCTTGTTCTGTCTATCTATGCTGGAACGCAAACTACATGATGTAGAAAACTGCATCGGGCACTGATTGGCTATTCTCTCGGGTCACGTGACAGGACGTTGAAATATAGTTTTTCCCTTTGCAGTTCGAGCTATGCTCGTAAAATGATGCAGTTGGCGGTGACGTCAAAATGTCGTCACGATGCACTTTGGCGATGCAGTTAACTGAGTGGTCGAGACGAAGCCAGAGATCAATCTGCATCGTAAAAGATGGCGACCCTAACATATGCATCTCTACTGTTGGGTTTGCCAGCGGATCGAGTTTTTAGACATCACCGGGATGCTTTCGAGTCGAGCGATGCGAGGTTTGTGGGCGAATACCGGCTGACCAAAGGGGTGACTCGCTGGCTGTGCGGCTAGCTTCGCGGAAAGCTCCAGCGGCGTCGCGAAGGGCCCCGTGTGCTGACGATCGAACAACAAGTCCTCGCAGGTCTACGCTTCTACGCCGCTGGCGGCTTCCAGGGAACCGTCAGGAGCGACGAAAACATTCGTGTTCACCAGTGCTCTGTGAGTCGCGTACTTGTTGATGTCACCAACGCTATCATCGATTGCCTCGGATTGAAGTGGCTGTGTTTCCAGCAAACTCAAGCAGAGAAGGCGCTCACAAAAAGGAAGTTCTTCGAGCAATGCAAGTTCAGCGGCGTGTTCGATAAATATTCTAAATACTCTTACACGATTCAACACGATTGTGTTTACATTTGAGTGCACCCCATATAAGCGATTTGGCTGAGCGAAAAGCCAAGCAAGCAACGGTAACAGGCTTAAGTTGAGCTAGTTCATTCATACTTCAGGTAGAGGGAGAGAGAGATATACTTTATTTTAAAGCAACTACTTCAGGTAAGGCCAGCTGAACTAGAATAAACGTACACATAAAGAAAAGACCATACACACCGTGGGACTTGTATTGTAAAAACGTTTATTGTGATGCCGCCTTCTGGCCTGAAGGCCTCAGAGTAGGCGGGGGGAAAGGGTGAACGGAAGTGAAAATGACGATGATTAGATGAACCTACCGATCCCGGAGGATCGGAGGAAGTCGATGAGAGATGTGTAGATGAGTTTTTGTTCATTCAGAATGGCGGTTGTTGGTTTGGTCCACTCTGTGTAGGAGCAAGGCCGTATGTGGTAGGGGAGGCTGCGGATTGCGGCCTCGCGCTCCGGCGCGGATTCCGCGCAGTCCCACACTAGATGGGAGCAGGTAGCAGGAACGCCGCAGTGTTCAGCAGTTCGGATCGGGGCCGACGTCGTCTGGATCCGTCGGATGGTAGATTCTTGACAGCCATACTGGCGTCAGCACCGTCTTCGTTTGGAGTCGGTTGAGGGCCACCCGCTCCCATCGCGGAAAGCTGCTCGGAATGCGGTGAGGGTTGGCCGGCAGGAGAGTAGTGAGGCGCGCCTTGCGTGCTGCTCGTTCTTCGCGTTTGACCTCAGAAAGGTCAAAGTCGGCAGTGTCCTCAGGCACCTTCTGAGGACTGAGCGGAGGAACCGGGCCTTGTGAGGGCTGTGTTGCTTGTAGCTCTGCCCTCGCGGCCCCATTCGCCCTCTCGTTCCCAGGGATGCCTTCGTGGCCTGGCAGCCACGCGACAGTGATCGTCTGGTCGTCCTTTACTTTGCGCACCAGTGTTCGGATCTGTCCGACCACGGCGTTACATGTGTCCGTGCGACGCAACTCGCGGAGTGCCTCTTGAGAATCTGTATATATGCGAGTTTCTGTGATGTTGGCTCTCTTCAGAATGGCTGCCTGTGTCGCCATCAAGATCGCCCGCAGTTCTGCGGAGCACGTGCTCTTCGTGTTTTCAGTGATCTTTTGCTGCGTGTCCTGTTTTGTAGGGGAGTACCAGGCGATAGCAGTGCGGCCGGTCTCAGAGCGCGACGCGTCTGTGTAAAACACTTCGATGTGCCCTCCGAGACCGCGGACTTCTGCCATGTGGTTAAAGGCCTGAGTGACTCTTCGTCCCGGCGAGTCGTTCCCTTGGTTTTTTGGAATCGGTTTGGCGACGGTGACCGCCTCCGTTTCCCATGGGGGCGGAGGCGTTGGCATAAATGGGCCTTCAATGAGATGGGCGCGCCCACTCAGTGTCAGGATAGTTCTACCTTGGGGGGTCCGGGACAGGCGCAGGGCTTGGCTGATTCGCTGTTCTTTGGCGATTTCTTGAATTGTATTCATCTGCGCGATGCGTTCGAGATCGTCCACCCGCGTGAAGCGAGGGAGACCCGTGACAATCCTCATTGCGGCCCGATTCATTGTGACGAGTGTGGTCTCCTGCGTCTGAGTTAGATTTTGAAAGTTCAGTCCATAAATAACCTTTGACACTAGAAGAGTCCGCACGAGGCGGCGTAATAGGTCTTCCTGAGCCCCCCAAGCTTTGTTGGTAATTGCTTTGAGGAGGGTCAGACCGTTTTTCCACTGCTTTTTTACGTGCGTCATCCATGTGTTGGCCCTTCCGTGGTGGTCGAAGGGGACACCCAATATTTTCACACTGTCTGCCTGTGTGATGGGAGCGCCTTCCACGTGAAGATGAATGTCTGTTCGTGATTTCTTGCGCTTTGCGGGAATTACCATATACATGGTCTTCTCCTTAGAAAGCTCAAGTCCGGTGTTTTGTGCGAAAGTGGTGACGATGTCTAGGGCATGTTGCATGTGGTATTGCTGGTCGGATGCCAGTCCGGCTGTCGTCCACAGGGTGACGTCGTCCGCATAAATGGTATAACGCACCTGTGGAACGGCCTCAAGGGCTAGGGCGAGATCGGTCATAGCGAGGTTGAAAAGGAGCGGCGACAGAACCGCCCCTTGAGGTACGCCGATGTTGTTGGCCTTCCAGCACCCTTTCGTATTTCCGATCGCCACCTGGTAAGTGCGATTTTCTAGAAAGGTTTTGATAAAATTTAAGGGGCGGCCCTGTATGCCTCGCCTCTGTGCAGCAGCGACCACGGTGGAGTGCGGGATAGAGTCAAAGGCCTTTCGCAAGTCAATGGCGACGAGTGTCCGAGGCTGAAAATTGGAGAGGTGGCGTTCATAGAGGTCGTGATGAATCATTACCAGGCTGTCTTGAGTTGACATTTGAGGTCGGAAACCAGTCTGCATGGGATGGAGGGCGCCCGTAGTTTCGAGGATCCATTGCAGGCGGCCGGTGACCATGCGCTCCAATACCTTGCTTAAATTGGAAGTGAGGGATATCGGTCGGAGGTTTGCTATTGCGTGTGGAGTCTTGCCGGGCTTCGGAATGGGAATCACTGTGGACCGTTTCCACTCCGCCGGCATCGCGCCTTCCATCCAGACCGCATTGAATGTGTCGAGGAGTTCGTTCATGGCTTCCATTGGAAGGTTCCGGAGCGCCGTTATGGTGACTTGGTCTGGACCAGGTGCAGAGTTCGCCTTCGCCAAGCTAAGGGCGTCAATGAGCTCCGCCATAGTGAATGGTGCGTCCCCCTGTTGTTCGTTTATGATGGGCAGTAGTGTGTAGACCTCGGCCGGTGGCGGCGTAGGCTGTTGAGGAAAGAACTGTTCCCCGGCTAATTCCGCAAGTTGCTCCTCGGTTATGTTAAGACGCAGAGCTAGGTTGCTCCCGGTGTTGCGGGTTTTAGTCTTGCCGGCGAGTCCCTTGTACGCATGCCATACCTTCATGTAGCCTGTCCTGTCGTTGAAAGAGTCGCACATCCCTCTCCAGGTGGTGCGGCAGAGCTCGATCGTGTATCTTTTGGCCTCGGCTGTGGCCTGATTCAGGCAGATCTTGTTCGTGAGGGATTTCCTGGCCCTGTACCGAACGAGCGCCTTGAGGCGTTTTTCCCACAGCTTGACCAGGCGGAGGTCGAGGGGTGGCGTGTCCTCTTTCACCTGGTACTCGGTGCGGGCCTCTTTGAGCGCGAGCTGGATGCGCTCCGCGAGGGGGACGCCGTTGTGACGACCTATTGCGGTACGATAGTTGTCCCACTTGGTGAAGGTTGCTCGCCGTCTTGGGGAGGAGCGAATGGAGAGCTGGATAAAAATGGGAAGGTGATCGCTGCCCATGGGGTCCGACTGTACTTGCCATTGGATTTTCAATTTCGGTGATGCCCAGGTTAGGTCGGGTGACGTGTCGTTATGTCCGGGTATCTGGGCCAACCGGGTGGGTACTTCAGGGCTGTTGCAAAGCTTGAGCTTGGCTGCAACGCAGGCTTTTTTTATGTTCTTTCCCCGGGCGTTCTCGTCGGGGTATCCCCACGCGGTGTGACGAGCGTTGAAGTCGCCAGCCAGGATGGTGTGCCGGCCCATTGCTACGAGTCCCTTGATCCAAGCAGCCTCGTTGGAGCTCACGGACGGCCTTATGTATGTGTTGTGTATGTCGATCACAGTATCTCCGAGTTTGACTCGCGTAGAGACGATCTCACGGTCGTCTGAACAAGCTGTCTCGGAATTTAATTGTGTTTGTGTATGTTTTTTCTTGACTAATGTGGCTACGACACCATAGTTATTTGTTTGTCTTTTAATGCTCGGCTGTATATATGTGTTATATCCTCTAATTTTGATTTTGTCAACATTAGCTTCCTGAAGAAGGATAACGTCTGGTGCGCGGTCTTTTAGTGCTTGCAGACGAATTTTAAGTTCCGGTAGCTTTGGCTGCAACCCTCCGCAGTTCCACTGAAGTATCCTCGGGGATGGGTTGGAACGCCGTGAGGTGTGTTTACGTGTTGGGGGTAATTTCTGTTGGTTGGCGTTTGTGTTGAGTTGATTAGTGCTTGGCATTATGCGTGTTAATGAGCATATGTATGGCCGCCGTGAGCGCGGTCATCTGTTTTTCCAGTCGCGCGAACCCTGCCTGCTGGGCGTGCAGAGTTTGTAACATCATGCCGGCCTGTTGTGATTGATGCGCTGGTGGTGTCTTGGGTTGAATCGATCCCGTGGTCTTAGCTGCATATGAGGTCCCGCCGCCTAAGTGTGCCGGTGGCGCAGGAGCTGTTGGCCGAGGTGGAGGCTGTTCCTGTCCTTGATCCTTTCCTGCTGTGGGTTTTTGGTTGTTGCGCCGCGGTGGGATCGCTCGCTGCGGGCAGTCTTTGCTGGTGGCTACGTGGGCACCACCGCAGTTTCTGCACTTTGGGGTTTGCGCACATCCTTCCATGCCGTCGTGCTCGGAGCCGCACTTTCCGCATCGAGCAGTATCCCTAGGGCACAGATCCATCTTGTGTCCGATCGCGTGGCAGCGAAAACACACCAGTGGACGTGGGCGGTACTCGCGTACATTAAGGACCTCGCTCATGTAGCTGACTTTCTTGGGGAGAACTCTGCCTTCAAATGTCACGAGGATGGTGTTCCCCTTGGGTCCCATCGGTCTTGCTGCAACGACTATGTGACTCTTGCACACAATGTCTGCCTGTAGAGACTCGGCGGTCACCTCGTTTCCCTCACCCGGGAGGTAGAGTACTCCCCGGCATTCGTTCCTTGCCATAGCTTTATAGGGCTGCAGTTGGTGTACTTCTGTGCCCTTTCGTATTTCCTCACCTTGAGGGATTTTTCCAATGTTAGGGGGTCGCGTGTTGTTATGGCTATTGCATTTGCCTTTTCATTACGCCGAACAGTGTACTGCTCATTGCTCTGAATGCCGGATTGCTTGACAGAGTCAAATATTTCCTGGCCTGTGAAGGCATTCACTGCCTTTCTTCCAATGGATCGGAGTACCACCGTCTGTGTTGGTTGTGGAATTGGTTTTGACGCTTCCGCATCCTCCGGAGTCAGTGGGTTTCTTTTCCTCTTTCGTTGTGTTGCGCCCGGGAGCGGCCACTCTTGGTCGTCATCTCCCTCCATATTCTGCGACGCAGCTTGCGGTGACGTTCCATGTTGCAATAGCACTTCGGTGTTGTGTTCTTGGTTAAGGCCGCCATGGCACTGAGATGCGGTGACTGTTGGAAACTGGTTGCCATCTGGTGTCAGCGAACGTGCTGTATAGGAATGGTCGCTATCCGGAATATGCCGGTGCTCTTCTGACAAGGTCGTGTCATCTTGCGTATTTGTTTCTCTTCTAGGCGAGCGAGATCTTGCACTACTACGTGTCGATGGACGCCGGTGCCGTGGTTCTTTTTGCCGCATTTGTTGAGGTGGGCAGTGCCCAGCTTGCGGAGGCGGTGTGAACTGCGCCATAAAATGATTCAGTGCCTCGAGGAATGCGGGGTTCTGCTGAATCAGTGTCGCTAATACATTAAATGTATGTTCGAGACTTGGTGGCGGTGGTCTCTGTGATTGTTCTTGAGATGGTGGCAGGCTTACTTGCAGTGGGTGAAAGGTTCCGTATAGAGGTCTGTCATCGGGGAAATGGTCGGCTCCGGGTGGTGGCTGTTGCTGGATGAGGCTGGACATTTCTGTGCCGGAAGCCTCCGGCGGCGATGGTAATAGGTCACCACCCGAGCTGGTCTGGCCCGAGGCCAGGGCCAAGGCCGCAGGGAACCCGCAGGCCAGTGAAGTGGGCGCTAGGTTAATCTCGCAGGAGCCGTACAAAAATACGTCCTATCAGTTCCGAACTCTTTCTCTCCCCACCGTGGGACTAACAACTGATTTTCTTTTTCCTCCTCTTCTACTACAAACCCAACTTGAGGAAAATATTCTTTTCTTCTTTTTTGCTTCCTACTTCACCAAAAATTTAACCCCCGAAGGAAAATTTTTCTTTCTCGTGCAGCACGAGAGAAGTTGCACTAACACAGTCAAAGTCAAAAAGTAAAATTTGTCGTTAGTTGTTTATCCAGCAGGAGGTTAGTCTGCCTGAACATGGCGACATTGTTACCCACTGTAGATAAGCAATTAAGCCAGTGCAGTACGACTGCTAGTCCGGGGTCTTTAACGTGCATCACGAAGTAGTGATACACGACCGCACGCCGGTACGATGCTCATCCAGATCGAAACGGGCAGGGGCGGGGATTGAACCACGGTGGATTGAACCCAGGATCCCTGGGTTCTGCAGCGCGAGCTTTCGCTCCACGTGCTCCGAGCTTGTGTGCGCTAGCCCACTAGGCGATTCTCCGAAATTCCCTGTAGGGAAAACAAAAATGATGTAGTTTCAACTCAATCGCCACTGTTCGGCGACGTCACCGGACACGTCACGGTGCAGTTCTCTTCCGATGTAGTTTGTTGGCGATGGAGATTAGGCTCCTCCCACCGGCGACGTCACGATGCAGTTTCTCCACCGCTTTTTCCAGCATAGGGGATGAGCGATGCTCAGAAATTTCTTGAATTCATTTGCCAAGTCCCATCGCTTAGAAAAAAAAAAAAAACTTAGGCAAGTTTATTTTTCTAAAAAAATAAAAGACGCCGTTACAATTCTCCGTAATGCCGAATTAGAGCGCAGCTCTTGAGGACGAGGAGGGGAGGGCACGGAGGGGAGGGTATGCCCTTGCTCCCCCTCCGTACCCTCCTCTCCTCCTCTCCTGCTCCCCTCCCATTCAGTGGAAACTTTCCCGCTAAATTTAGCGGGAAATTTACCAACATTTTCCCGCAACATTTAGCGGGAAATTTAGCGAAACTTTTTGCGCTAAATTTAGCGGGGAAACAGAATTGGTGTTGAGGTCAAGTAATGTCAATTTCCCCGCTAAATTTAGCAGAGAAATCACGTGTGACGTCACGAGGGTAAAATTTTCCCGCTAAATTTGGCGAAAAGCTTTCCTGCCAAATTTAACGAAAAATTTTCCCGCCAAATTTAGCGGGAAAATTTTACTTCCGTGACGTCACGTGTGATGTCATTATGGGAAACGTCCCATAATGCCACGCGCGGTTACGCCGACGCCGACGCCGCTCAACCCGGAAACAGGCGCCTCGCGAAACACATGTACGACGAAACCGTCCGATCCGACGTGCGAACTGCCGGAATGACCTTCGGGGGCGAGGATTTTCGTAGCACCGGAGAGCGTTGAAAACCCTCGCCTCCGACCGTCGTATTGCCGCATCGGACGTCGGATCGGACGGTTTCGTCGTGCATGTGTTTCGCGCTTAAGGCACTCAAGTGGTTTTTGAGTTCGTGTTTTGATGATGACAGCTGAATTTAGACCCCCTAAGTATCCCTAAAAACCAAAAAGTATAGTCATACGGTGATTATTTCTTTAATAAAAATGTAATTGAAGGCCGCCAAACCTCGGGTCCATCCGAAAACGAAACCACTCTCATTGGTCCTCGCACGCTTATCAAAAGGATCTCGGGCCAATGGCGTTGGACGACGTTCCGTCGCGCAGTGATCCCGAGGTAGCCGCATCGGCCGAACCTCTTTGTCATTCGAGCTTCGATCATGGCGGAGTTCTCTACGCTCGAGGACCTGACGCCGTTAGAGGTTGAAATTCTTCGGCGGACAGCCGACCTGGGGATGATTTCCTATGACGCCACTCCGACGTACCTACGAGTGCGTCCGTTGCAACCGGAACGACCGCTCTGCGCCGCGCGTACACACACCTGCAACCACTACAACAAGCGCAGCGGGTCGTCAGCACGGCGACCGCTTACGGCCCCTCTGAAAAGGGGACGCACTGCTACTCAATGCCGTAACAGAATATAGACAGACAGTTTTCTATAGCCTAAAGCTTTATTATTATTTTTTCTTGATAGGCTTGCAGGGTACAGTGGATGAAAAAAAGAAAATAAAAAGATGCAGTACGCCGTCTTGGACGATCACGACTCTAATACACGACATTGCAATAGTACAAATATCGCCACACGCCTTTTCTACGATTATAAAAGACAATGTAATCTTAGCAGCGATATAGCAACGTAGAAATATGATTTCGTGATCAGATAGACGTTGCGAGCGTTCAGGATTGCTAACACTAATCACTTTTCTCCGGTGATGAAAACGCGTGAAAATTCGCATCCTTTATACGGTACGCGCCAGTAATACCTTGAACTTGAGCACACGCATGAAATGCGCCAAATAACAAATCCGGGCGATGTTCGAGGACACAAATGCTTAGAAAGCACCACTGTAGTCGAAGTAAACAAACACGACGGCACGGGCGTTTCTGCTGTCTTGAGAGTGCCGCCACGACATCGCCGCACGAGTAGGTGGATCTTCCCTTCTAGTACGTGCTGGGTTATCATAGCGACACACGACGAAAATTCAGTCAAGGATAGCGCTTTTACGTGGAACGATGAGCTTTCACCACGCCGTCCACGTCGACGATCACCACCGATGCCATGGAGAGAAGGAGCCGGCCTGGCCGGCCTGGCCGGCCCGCGACCGGCACGACCGGCATGCAACGCGCGCAGATACGTGCGCTTCCGCGCATCCCGGGGGAACGGGAAATTCACCCCCCGCGGAGGAAGGCAAGGAGAAAACGTAGTCCCTTGTTTGTGAAACGATAATGGACCTCTTGGCGAATATGTGCTGCCACCTAGACACGCGAATCGGTTCGAGACTAGGTGACTGGAAAACAACGCGCGCCCAAGGCCTCTCCCACCCGTTCCACACCCAAAACGTCAGCTACATCCTGTTCACCCATTGAGGTGATGTGACCGAGATACGGCTCTCCCAAGCTCACCTTTGTCCCCATCGTGCGTAATCTTCCGCCCCGAGGTCGACACAACGAAACCGCTCAAAGGCGAGAAATGCAAGATGGCGGATTGTTTGGAACTAGATACTCTCGAACCCAGGCGCATGAAATACTCCGCGCATACGCACCGCGTATTTCTACAAAAGGTCCATTGCAGTATCGCGTTTTCTAAACTAGAAATATTTTACGTCTTGTGAAATTATCATGCACAACATATTTAAATGAACTGAAAATTGTTTCTTTACCGAAACTTTACAAAGGCCGCCAAAATTTTCAAACATACGATAATTTCATTGGTCCTCGCAAGTACAGAAAAGAGTCCGCACGTATTTTATTCCTGCGTGATTAATAGGCGGTTCTGCCTTCTAAAACTGAAGATACTCATTCACTGACACTTCCTTAAAGGGCCTCTGACACGCCAAAAAAAATTTTTTTTTTCATGCTAAACGTTGCAATGGCATATCAGGACACTACAAAAAAATTGTTTCACTATAGAGTTGCGTAGCTTTTTTATAAAAAATAGAAATACGAGGCCCAATTCAAAGTTCCCGCCGTGCACTGTGACGTAACAGTGTACCGCAAGGTGTCGGGGCGGTCAGAAGGGAGGCATCGCCGGAAGTCACGTGAGTTGTATCCCTCCTCGTGCTTACCGCGAGCGCGTGTAATATTTTTTTAATATTTTTTGTTATTCTCCGCACCTCCACGAGCGATCCAAGCAGACAAGGTTTCTTTTATTTGCTTTTCATCGCTTAATGTTGTTGTAAAGGTAGAAGAAGAGAAGTCAGTGAATTGACGTGATCAACTACAATGCCTAGAAGGTGCTGTGTGGGGGACTGTCCCGGTATTTCAGCAACTGAAGAAGAGATCACACTGCATGCATTTCTGAGAGACATACATCGGCCGCATGAGCACCCAGTAAACAAGTTCTACTCATGCTCTAGACAAAATACGTACTTTGTGCTCGACGTTTACCGATGATTCAACCACCTCGGTGTTTCAACCTTCAGCAATTCGATCGGGCGTGTCGTATGCTAGCAATCCTAATTTCTGCGAGCGTTCTAAATTTTTTTTTTTCAAAACTTGATAGCTTGTTTTGCGCCCAGTATAGCCCTGTATTATCGGACTGACGGCATGCACTCGTACACTGGCTTGTACTCGCAAAGCTTTCATCATTGACCTCCATCACGTCGATCCACTGACTCTTCGTCCTCAAATTTTACAGCACGCAAACTAACCAACGGTGCAGGGATAAAGAGTTAGCGGAACTGAAACTTCGTTTTCTACGATCGCTCGTACGAAGAGCAGAATAATAAAAAGAAAAAAAGTCTTAGGCACGGTCGCGGAGAGCACGAGGAGTGAAACTCACGCGACTTCCAGTTAACCCACTTTTAGTGACGTAGCTCGATGCCTCCTTTCTGACCGCCCCGACACCTTGCGGTACACTGTTACGTCACAGTGCACGGCGGGAACTTTGAATTGGGCCTCGTATTTCTATTTTTTACAAAACAACTACGCAACTCTATAGTGAAACAATTTTTTTGTAATGTCCTGATATGCCATTGCAACGTTTAGCGTGAAAAAAATATATTTTTTTTTTTTGGCGTGTCAGAGGCCCTTTAACGCCATCGCATCAAAAAGTAGCTTCTCCAAAAACCGCTTGAGTGCCCCTTTAAGCGTCTAACTTTTTTGCGGCTTCCACGCCTCTTGGAGTTCGGGCGAGCCAGAGGGTACGGAGAGAGTAACTAAATATCAGTGCGTCACATTTTAACCGGACAACGCGGAAACCTCCTCCACCTACGGGGGCGACCCGCGGTGCCGAAAGCGCGTGATATGTGGTCTTCGGTCCTGGCCTTTCCACTGGTCAGAGCCGCTAAAATCTTCTTTTTAGTCGAAATACAAAATATAAGTGGAGCGAACCGTTTCAATTATTTATTAATGTAGTTTTTGTTCAGTATTTTAGATCAGAAAAGAAACAAATGCAGTTTATAAAGTACGGAAACAAGAAATGACCCGTCGACATACCCGCCACCAAGCGGTGGAAAAGGCGGCGCATACTAGAAAGGGGTAGTGGGATCAGCAACCAACGTTACTATAGTCGGTTACAAGTTAAGAAGGTAGGAGAAGCTCCTCCCACAAGCGTGGTGCGCCGGTTTCAAATCCCTTCGCAATCGAAAGAAGAGTTCACTGGAAACGCTCCTTGTTCCGCTTCAATGGATAGATAATGGCCACAGAGTGGTGCCAACTTGTCTCCGACCCCCACTTTTTAAGAAAGCGACCTTTGTATTCATCGGAGAAGGAACCGAGCCCCTGAAAGCAGCCTTCGTATCAATCGGAGGGGGAAGCTAATCCCCGAAAGTCGTCTTTGTTTCCATCGGAAGGGGGAAGACTTAATCTCCCTCTCGTGGCTTCCACAATGCTAAGTCAAAGTCGAGAGATAAAGCAAATATGTACAGAAAGGCACGACCCTCCTCGCGCGTTGGCCGCAACGTCACGGAAACGATGGGACGCTATTGGATGCGGAGGTGGCGGAGGGATATATGATTCCCTTTGAGGGGCATTTGCCGCTACCTTCTTGACTTGTAACCTACTATAGATTACCTCAGTTGTGGAACTCCCGCGGAGGGGGGTACCCCCCCTCACTCACTCCAATCCGCCTGGAGTCGTTCGAAGCGCCATCTATATTTTCGTTTCATAACTGTGCATTCTAAAGAGCACAGCTGAAGCGCCAAATGTAGCCAAATGGCGATCACAACGCCGCCATTTCTCCCGCAGCGGTCACTCGAGGAACTGCACGTGACATCTATTTTGGCTTCAATCCGCCATTTCGGAGCCAAAACAGATACGGCGGAAAGGGTTACAGGGGTGCCACCCCGGTATCCTTCGCCGACGCGCCGCGACACATTACCGAAGTTAAAATGCGCCTAGGTCGGGACGCGCTACCTGAAATCCCCGCTGAGGCATGGTTGTATAAAAACAATATTAATTGTGCTGCAAAACCTTGAAAACTAAAAATTTTAGAAAACATCACGCGCCCCCCATTTTGTACTGAACTCCAATAAAAGTTACTACAAAAAGAGTTTTTTTTCCGTTGGTTTTTAAGTTTCTCTAGTAGGTTACAAGTCAAGAAGGTAGCAGCAAATGCCCCTCAAAGGGAATCATATATCCCTCCGCCACCTCCGCATCCAATAGCGTCCCATCGTTTCCGTGACGTCGCGGCCAACGCGCGAGGAGGGTCTTGCCTTTCTGTACACATTTGCTTTATCTTTCGACTTTGACTTAGCATTGTGGAAGCCACGAGAGGGAGATTAGAGTCTTCTCCTTCCGATGCAAACAAAGACGACTTTTGGGGATTAGCGTCCCCCTCCGATTGATATAAAGGCTGCTTTCAGGGGCTCGGTTCCCTCTCCGATGAATACAAAGGTCGCTTTCTTAAAACGTGGGGGTCGGAGACAAGTTGCCACCACTCTGTGGCCATTATCTATCCATTGAAGCGGAACAAGGAGCGTTTCCAGTGAACTCTTCTTTCGATTGCGGAGGGATTTGAAACCGGCGGACCACGCTTGTGGGAGGAGTTTCTCCTACCTTCTTAACTTGTAACCGACTATAGTAACGTTGAAACGAACGTATCCCGATTCAGTTACCAAAGCAGCCGTCCGGCGGCGCGTCGAGGGACTCCGGGCGAGTCGTGGTGAGTGAGGGGGGGTACTGTTCGTGCATGCAGCGTCTATGAACAGTTCCGTAACTGAGTTAATCTAATAACGTTGTCAGCAACCGACGGGCGGCGAGCGTAGAAAGGTCCCGGATGTACGCGGCGGCGCTGCGGTCGTATGCGGGCTCGAGGATCCGACCGATTCCGAGCGTTCCGAAGGCCTTCGGCGAACGGGTTTGGCTTGCGGTTTGGCCGTATGACGGTATGGCAGCGCGAAGTGGCTCCCGTTCTGAACTAATCTTTACCCCGTGTTTGCTGTCGTTTGTGGCCAATGAAGTGTCATGCCGAATTAATGTTTAATCGCGCAGCAAATGCAATGCGAGCCGCCCTGGCCGCCCGCTTCATACAGCCTATCAAGCACAAGCTTTAGTGGCGCACTCTCGAGCCGTCGACACAAAGTGCGGCCGCCGTGAGCGCTCGCTGAACTCACTACCCCTCCTCTAGTTCACGGCCACTAAAGCCACGACCAAGGACGTCATGAAAGAGGTTATTTGCCTATAACTTTCAAAATAAAGCGGAATGCGAGAAAAGAAAAGTATCATTAAGTTACTACGTTCAGTGCGCTCAAGTTCGGTGAAAATTAAAAACCAGTCAAAAAAGTTGTTGCAGGGCCTCTTTAAAGTAAAGTCCCTTCATACTTCTTTTACAAGTAACGACAACCAATGCAAATGACAAAGCACATTCCGGTGGAACAAAATGGCGGCATTCAGTTCAAACCTCTGCTGTGCGCCGCCATTCGTCTCCTAAAACTGGCACCGTCACGCAGTCGGCGCTTCAAAGAATGTCGCTACTTGTAGGAAGCTCTTACCTAGGGACTCTACCTTAAAGGGCCCATGAAACGAATTTTGGGCTGGAATAAATCAATTTAGATTGGGGTTTTACTAACAGCACATCGTTCAGTGGGCCAAAAGAAAAAAGGTAGAAAGTCAAAAGCCTGACTTTCGGTACGAAAATTTGAAAACACAGAGGACTATTTCGTACCTCCTTCCCTTCGTAAGCTCTCTGTCTTTTGACTGGCTACGTTTACATGGATGCGACAGCAGCGCATCGGATCCAGTTAGCGAATCGGATCCACTTCAACCACTACGTTTACATGGATTCGGATCGACCAGTAGCGGCACCTCGTGTCGAAGGATCACAACGCAAACCTCGTGACCTTCATATTGTTTCCGAGGTGTCCGGTTTGCCTAGCGGCATGCAAAGCAAAGCTCCCGTAATCCCTCGCTCGAGCACTCGATCCGATCCGCTAGCGTATACATGGAGAGTCTCGATTCGGATTGACCATCTCAAACCACCCCGTCCCAGCGGATCGGATCGGATCCGATCCGATCCGATCCGAGTTGTTTACATGGACCGATTCGATTCGTTAACTGGATCCGATGCGCTGCAGTCGCATCCATGTAAACGTAGCCTGAGATACATCCGCGATCCCCAAAGCACATCACCGGGTCCAAAAGCACGTCACACGACACCGGACCTAACTTATTTCCTTCACCCCTAAGCTGACATTTTGGTGGAAGCTACACGCTTGCCGGACCAATCAGCCGCCTCCCTTTCATCACCTGACCTCATTCTGGGGTATGCGCGAGAGAGCGTGATCACGTGGCAAAAGTGTGGCTGGCCCAACGAGCACGTAGCTTCCACAGCACTGTCAGCTTCGGGGTGAACGGGGTGGGGAAAGCAACTTTTGTCTGAATTTTGAGCGACGGGCTGTTCTTCTAAGGGGAGAATGGCTGTGTCCGGTTACACAAACGAAAGTTCGAGCAAGAGGGGACTATTAAACTGGTAGAATGTGCGATTTATGAGTTGAGGAGGAAAGCTAAACAGAACAAATTTTGGAAAAGCGTTTCATGACCCCTTTAAAGGGGTCATGAAACGATTTTTCAACTTTTTCCTTCTTAGCTTTTCTCAACTCACAAATCGCGCACTGTACCAAACAGTTCAACAAGACGGAAAGGAGGGACTCCCCTCTTTCTCGGACCCTCGCTTGTGCACCCGGATACGGCCACTCTCCTCCTAGAGGATTAGCCCGTCGCTCAAAACTCGGACAAGAGTTGCTTTCCCCACCCCGTTCACCCCTAAGCTGAGAGTGCTGTCTAAGCTACGTGCTCGTTGAACCAGACATACTTTTGCCACGTGATCACACTCCCTCGTGCATACTTACGCGCAGAGAATGAGGTCAGGTGACGAAAGGGAGGCGGCTGATTGGTCCGGCAAGCGCGTAGCTTCCACCGCACTGTCAGCTTAGGGGGGACGGGAATAAGTGAGGTCCGGTGTCGTGCGTTTGGGCCCGGTGACGCGCTTTGGGTACCGCGGATGTATCACAGTGAAAAGGCAGAGAGCTTACGAAGGGAAGGAGGTACGAAATAGTCCGCTGTGTTTTCAAATTTTTGTACCAAAAATGAGGCTTTTGACATTCTACCTTCTTTCTTTTGGCCCGCTAAACGATATTCTATTAGTAAAATGCCAATCCAAATTCATTTATCCCACACAAAAATTCGTTTCATAGGCCGTTTAAAGAGATGGTGAACCGAAATTTGGATTTCAGAAAACCACGCAGGAGCTGGAGGCGGGAGGCTACAATCCCTGCAACACTACTAGTAAGGCGATATCTCGAATCGACGACCGCATTTTTGGGAAAAAAAAAGGTCGAGATTGAACGGGGCCGACGAGGCGCTTGACGTCAAGATATCTCGTTTTCTCCTCTCTTCGTTTCGCCCCCTCAAGGCGACGAGGCGGAGAAGACGCGAGGCCGTTCCCTCTCCTTCTCGAAAAAACAAGACGAGAACATATCTGTCAAATGCGCCTCCTTTTTTTGAAAAATACGGTCATCCGTTCGATATATCGTTGTATGAGTGATGTTTTGATGTTGATATCATCCCGTTGCACGCTTTTGCCGCCGTGCTTTGTGGAATCCAGATTTCGGTTCAGCATCCCTTTAAAGTATAAACCGCATGTAAGTGATTTAGCGAGACGAGACAGGCGACGGCGACCCGCTTCGTTGTCGCTCGGCCAGTCGCGCGACGAGGCAGACCACATGAAAGCGACGGGAGCAAGGGACCAAGGCGTTGAGCGACGTTTTCTAGAAATCCAAAACCCGAGCTACGCGACGAGCGAGTGAGAAATCTCCGTCGCTCGTCGCTGACTCATGTCGCTGTCGCCGTCGCTCGTCTCGTTGCTCTTGCACTCTCATTCCATGCCCTAAAACCATCAAAATCAATTCGTGGCTTCTGTGCATGGGGTGGTCTATTCCATTTCATTGTCTTGCGGCCGTCGTTATGTAGGTCAAACAGGAAGGTGCGTCAACGATCGGCTCAGAGAACACCGATATAACGTTTTTAAAGTTGGTTACCTCGGGGTGCACTGTAGAGATTGTGGTTGCATCCCAGTTTTCGACAAATGCCAAGTGGTTTCTAAAAGTGAAGACAGAGTCACGCGTTTAATTATAGAAGCTCCTGACATCGCAAGACTGGGACCATGATTGTGTTAGCGCCCCGTCGCCCGTGCTTTGCTTGGAGTGCTTGGAGCGAGGAGGGCAAACCAGTGACGGTGTTGTATTGAACACGTGATATGTATTTTTTCGTGTTTTTCTTTTATTTATGTGGTGTGGAATGTTTGCTATTTATACTGGATGCTAACATAAATATATCTTCAGTTGAGTCAGCGCTGTGTCCTTTCGGTTTCCTTTTACTTTGTCCTCGTCTTTGCACTGTCTTGTTTTTAATTATGTCTGTATACCAACTAGCCCAAACTTCTACGTTAATCGGCTATGTGATGTTTAAGAAGAATTAGATTATGTTTGCATGCCTAGATATAGCTGTTCCTTTCTTTCTCTTTAATTTAGTGTCTATTCCATAATAACTTTTAAGTCATAGAGTCATAGGTGGTCAAGCTCTATGTATACCATAAAAAAAAAACTTTCAGCCTTTCCACTCTGGTGAAGAAGGAAGACCAGCGAAGCTCTACTATGGTGGGAATGAAGTAATGGCCAGCAGCAAGTCGGCAAACCAGAGTGGAAAGGCTGGAGAGTTTGCCGTCACCTATAAGCGACTGCGGCAATCAGACAACCGGCAAGCCGGTTGTCTTGTTGCCGCTGTCGTTTATAGGTCGCGGTAGCTGTCCAGTTTAGTGTCATCATATGTTTGCTGACGGACACGATACTGGGGAAACTAGCCCTTAACAGCTCCGCTGTAAAAGCTAGTTTTTCTCTTTTGACGCTGACAGGCTGAATATACTATAATTCAGTTATGTCCCAATTTCACCTTTAGCCGGCCAGTATACATATCTTAGCAGCTAGAAAAAAAAAAATAACAGAACTGACATTTTTACGAGAATTTAGCTGTCACACTTTCTTTTGTGGCCCAACCAGGAAATTACCATGACAATGTGCATTGATGCAATGTCATCCAAAGCTACAAAGGTTGCATTTATGTTCACATGTTTATAATCAAACGTCTGGTGAGTGTGCTGCTGATGAGTAGTGGTATCTAGCAAAAAAAAAAAAAACCATGGCAAGGTAATTCCTGTCATGAAAGCATCTGCTGAGATACTGTCACATTCACCCACATTGTTTGCCGGCGTGAGTGGTAGCCTCTGCCAACATCAAGTATGTTGTTTCATTTTAATGCATTAAGTATCAGCCAGCTTGTACAGTACTTGTACTGTACAGCGCTGTTGCAGTAATACCACTATGGTATTGCGAGCTGGAAGTATTTTGAGTGATTAATTTGCCCTTTACCTGGAAAAGTGGAGGCTGATGCGGCAAAACCTCCTAAGCTCAAACCCTCAGGATGGATGCTTAAATAGTTGGACTTCAGTAGGTGCTTCGCTTGACTTAGACAGGTGTTGATCAAACAACATACACTATGTCGGATCTGTGAATTTTTCCATGTTACAAATGTGTTTGACACTGTAAATTCCACTGTACTTGTACGCAGAGCCGTATATAGAGAGAGTTTGGCCATTCATTAGGAAGAATCGGAGTCAAATGAGGAGGCACCACTGGCCGAAAGCGAGCTGAGCGTGTTGAAGGGCGTCTTCACAAATTCGAATGCGGCCAGCCAGAAGCCGCTAATAATATCCTGGCGGTGGTCGCGAGAAACAAAATTAATAAGTGTGTCGGAGGAACTCTCGGTGACTGAAAATAGGGTGCACGTGATTTGTCGATCGCGGTCATGCAAAATCAACATCTAGTAGAACTATCGACGTAACCTGTACGCCATGAGAATCTTATATCCCAGCGGTCAGACTCCGTCCGAGCAAAACAGAGTTCGAGAGGCACATTCGTTTCTTACATATTTTTGCATGATTATAATCGAAACATCACGTACATCATATTTTCGACCATGAAGAGCTACTACATTTAACTGTTACGCACTTATTAAAACTGTTTCCCGCTACCACCGCTAGGGGATGATTTTTGGCTTCTGGTTGGCCAAGAGAGCATGTTCAGCCCTCCAGCTCCGTATGGTGCACGGCTCTGCCCACTCCTCCCATTAACCAAACTCTCTCTATGTACGGCTCTGCTTGTACGTTGAGAAGTGCAGTAGTCTAGAACATCACGTACTGCCGACTGGTTCGTACAGCCCATCAACAGTGATTTTGAACTTTCACTAGTTTAATAATTATATATATATATTGTCGTAGTGCAGTAGTCATACAGTAGTTATTATATATGTGTACACTTTTTTGTATGTTGTGATTGAAAGGAAGACGTGGTAAGCAAATGCCTTTTCTCTAGAATGCTTTATTAAATAGATTTAGTTATCGACATAGTTACTGGAAGGTCTATTATTATGATATTTTTCATCGTCTTCCAAATGTACTTCGAACCTACCAAGTCACTGTTTTATTTACTTGCCCACCTGACAATTACTCAAGATATTTCTTTCATAAAAATTAGCATGACCTGGACGCTACACCTGGCTGGTGTATCCAGTGACTATTGTCATGGGCATGCAAGCAGATATTTCCCTTTTGAAATAGCTATAGTCGATGACAGAGTAGAGTTAAAGCAAATAACAATCTTCAAATCATATACTATAGCCAGTGAGAGGTTAAGAGTTCGGGGGAGCCCCTCCGACCGCTTTCCACTTCAGCAGAACTAAAACTGCAGAGGAGGTCGCCTCCTCTCCAGCGTTCGCTTTGCTAAAGTGGAAAGAGGAGGGAGGAGCTTCCCCTGAACTCTTAACCTCTCAATGGCTATAGTATATGATTTGAACATTATTATTTGCTTTAACTCTACATTAAACTTAAAATATAAGGTCGATGCCAGGGATGAATCAAAGTGGCGATGCAGGCGAGTTGGTTCATGATGCAACTGGAAACGGCGCACATATAACAAATGCAAGGGAAGTGTAGACGGGACAAGCGCTGGACTTATACCGAATATTTAATTTAAAAAAAAAAACATCGAACTAACAATGCACATTACTATCGCGTCAACACGTGCCTCAAAAAAGCCACCTCATTCCTATGTAAACAAACGTATGTTTGACTGACGCATGTTGCACCTTTCCTATCTCAAACAGTATCACGATTTCGGGTAAAGGGGTTGATAAAACTGCAAGAGAACTGCTCGGAGCTTTTAAGATGTATCTGTGGCTACTCGTCACATTCTGCAGAAGTGCTTCAAACTAAGAGGTTCACACTGAAGAGGCAGTCTCAAGCACTTTGGGAGGCAAAAGGTGCAATGGTCATGGATATTCTCTCGAGATTGGAGGTGCTGCTTTGGAACTCAGCTGTGCAGAAAAGTAAGTATGGCAAGTTTGTGTATAGAAATTCAATTACAAGCTTGCTTTTTTAGGTGTAGCTTTCCTTTCATGAATAAGATTTTTTTTTATATGGCAAAGTAAGACATCTACATTTTAATTTGTGTTATCTGTGTAGAATAAAAACGGGTTGAATTAAATATTACCTCAGTACCTCTGAGAGAGACCCCAAATCAGAGTGTTGCCCTACAGATTCCTATTTAGGAAGTCCAAGTCTGTCTAAGTGCCTGCAATCTGATGGAGGCTTATTGTGACGTCGGCACGTTCAGTGTAATAGATTGGAGGTTGCATGTTTAAGATCCCCGGGTGGTCTGCAATAATCCCGAGTATTAGCCCCGAGAAGTTCGCGTGGCGCCCCCTTACGGCGAACCGGGGTGACGTCACGGCGAGGAGAGAATTTTTCCCCGACTCGCCCCGCTCGCCCTGTGGAGGCTGTGACGACGTTAGCTTTCGGCGCGCTCGTTTCTATTTAATTTTTTTTTCCGTGTTTTTCGCAGGAAGTGTAAATTTTTATATGGGGCTTTATCGAGGTATGGCCTGTAGTTGCAGGCGAAACTTCAACCAACGTTTTAAGCATGGTTGACAGGGCAGGCAACGCATGAATCACAGCTGGTATATGAAAATAAATAAATATGGCCACAATTGCAGGAGCATCACTATAGATTTACATCTCACACAATAAATGCTGCTGATGGTCTGAATGAATTGGCAGGTTTTGTATACTATTTTTTTTTTGTATCTCTGTTTTTAAACAAGATCGCCGAAGCAAAAAAGCTGCATGCTGCTCGAGCAACATGCTAAATACAGTCTGGGCCATGGGGAGAGAATCACAAGTAAGGCAGCCCAAGTGCAGGGGCAAAGTAAAAAAAACAAGGAACATTTATTATATACACTGCTCGCAATTGACCTTTGCTGGATTTGGATAGTATTTCAATGGACTACACGGGTGGTATCTGTGGACTTGTTTATATCAACCCTCAAATAATGTATAACAAACGTAAGCGAAGGTGTCTAGCTTGTTATTAGTCCCTTAAGTCCTAAAATTGAGATTGTACTTAAATCGAATTGTCCTGAAGCTAAAATACCAGACGTTTTTCGCACGCAGACTGTCACCCTTCACAGGTTCCACATTTTCTGCTATAGTGCTGCATCTACCACTGGACAGACGTTCAAATGCTTGCTTTTACTCCTGTTTTCCTCTGTTGTCAGAGAGTCCAGCTGTAGGGAGTTTGGAGGCTGAGGAATCTTTTGGGAACCTGCAGCAGTGTCTCTTTTAATTGGAAATAAACGACAATTCAAACTAAACGGTGTATTTTCCGAATAATCAAGGCTGGAATAAAGAATGTCAGGAAAAAGTATAAAGATTACAAATTACGGTACTATTGCTGTGCATATTTTGGGCAGTTCAATACATATCATACAGGCAACGGGGGGCAATTCAGCCGTTTTTCCTGCTACCATACAAACGAACTTCCAGTAATTATGCATCTTCTAAGAAATATGCCTGCATAGGTGTATAAACTATATAATTAATTCACGAAGAAGCTACATTTATGTGAAACAACCCTGTTCCACGAGCACTTCAAAGATCATCAGACGCGGGGCCTTTAAAACATCTGCGAACCAGCGCATGCAGAGTAGCAGCGCAGAGTCGGGGTCGCGAGCTAATTTGCCGACCACCCAAAGGCCCATGATATAAATTCCACTTCGAATGCCTTGAAAGCGGGATGTAATATCGTCCTAAATCATGAACATGCAAGGAACAGAATTCCAGCGTCTGAAACACTTGCGCCACCGCTTCACCTCGCAAACTTGCCTTCTGTCGTGTGGGGACGGGGAGGTTCATCGGCGGAATCGCCTCCGCCGATAGCTTTCGGGATTTGTAAAGGGACAAGCAGGCTTATAAAATGTACGGAAGCACGTCTATATCGGCCTAACTCAACGTCTTGTACACCGGGTAAACGAGGTCCAGCTCCTCGAAGTGCTTGCGGCACACAACGCCAAACCAGGAAACCGGTGCTGGGAAGCGAGCCCATGCGAGATCGCGGAGCGGAGTCCTCTTCCTGACGTCACGGTACACCTCACCCAATCAGGGCGCGGCGACTGCAGCGACGCTTGTGTTCGCTCTCGGGGCTAATAACTGGGGCAAGCAAGACTTCATTAGCTTTTTCGGCATGCAAGTGTCCAACATTTTATGCGAAAGCATTAACTGTCCCATAGAGCGAGCCGACGTCATCGGCTTATAACGGTCCCTTAAATCCTTTCTCCAAGTGCAGCCAGCTCCCAGCTATGAAACCACGCGAAAAGCCTGACAACGGCACCTAGTATCCCCGCTTCAGTCCCATTGGCTGGCGCGCGTCGCCGAGGCTCCCATTGGCCGCTGCACGTCAGTTTCAACCACCGCTCACCCCATGGCGTTGCGTGTCCGTCAGCGCGCCGTTAACACGGAGCGTTCAAGGTCAGTGCGTCCAGGAGAGCGCGCGCGCTGACCGGCGACGAAAAGTACGCAGCAGACGAAACAAGGGAGCGGACGAGCCGCTTGCATGCTTTCGCATTCACAACTGAAAAGCGCTTAGGTGTACCTTGAGCATTTTATTTTATGCCGAGACTGAAATACACTGATGAATGTGAAATATTGTAAAAGGAATCTTTTTTTCTCTCATTTTAGGCTCGTATCACTCGACTATGACTCCAATAACAAAATAATGTAGATCTGCGTTATATTCATTTTTTGCCATCTATAAAGGAAAAGTGGGTGATTCTGGTACTGTCTTGATTTAGTGCACGAGAACCACTCACACTACAACACGCACACTAGTAAAAATAAATCACTCATTCAGCGCTATCAACTCAGTGTTGTATTTCGTCATCTACACCTTGCACACCTCAATATTTTCTCTTTGTTGCTAGGTAAAATAACTTTCTTTAATGATGTTCAAGAGGGGTTGCTAACACACTTTCCGTCCAGCTTCACAATGTTCTCAGCCTCAATAATTTCTCGCGCGAGCTGCTCAAACATCTTGCTAACGGTGCAGTTTTTTTGTGTGTTTTTTAAGTCTGCCGAGCGTCCGCAGTCCTGGCAATAGATGCCTAGATGTCCAGAGTTCAAAAATAAACCACCCCATCTGTGCATGGGATGTAAAGGGTTTGATGCTTTTTGAGCAGCTGGTACTGTGATTTTGGAAAGAGCTTACTTTTTTTCATAATTCTTAGTTTGTTGGGGGCTTAAAAGATTGTTAAGGCCAAGATACCTAAACCCTGGCCAAAGAAAGTCAAGTTTGGCACTGCACCTTTGTTTCTTTGGGATTCCTAAGGTCCTAACTTCCCAGACAAAACCAAATTTTTGCCCAAAGAGCTGTGCTACTTAGTTAGGGTTTATTATTCCGTTTCAGAGCTTCAAAGTTGATTTGCACGAATTTAGTTTTTTTCAGTCACAACCGCAAATCCAGAAGGGGTCCCCAAAACATTGGTGGTTGAGATGCACTGCAATAGACGATCAAATATCGTACTCAGAATTCATGTCGTGGATGATCAGAAAGGCATTGTTTTACCTTTTTTTTTCGTTTTGTAGCATTCTAGAAAGGCTTGGCATTTAGAAGATAATAACTTTTCTTGAGTCAATCTATTTTTTTCTTCCAGCAGCGGACTTCATGAAAAAGAATCGCGAGCTCACTGTTGAAAAGGACGGTTGAAAACTTTGATATAACTTTGGCCGTCTCACATGAAGCTAGAATGTTCAATTGAGATGTATGCCATGAAAACAATTTTTAATGGGACAGGGTCAGGGTTTACAAACTAGCCTTCTCATTACTGTCCGTCTTGGTGTTCTCAGCAATTTGGTACATATCACCAAGAACATCTTTGAAAGGCTGTCTTCTAAAACTTTTGCAATGAGCTCGTGAATATTAAAGTCACTGTCACAAGTTTAGCAACTGTTGGCTTCCACCTTTTCATCTTGTCATCACAGGCACACATACGTTTGCACAAGGCTGAGTGGATGGCGAGCAGGTATTAAGTAAATCCAATGTGTTCACAGAACCGCCTCACAATGCATTCTTAGTTGAGGTTAAATTGTGTATAAGGGCAGGTCTCACCTCGACACATTTTTCATTTCATTTCATTTACTGTACTCTCAGGACCCGAAGGCATTACAGAAAGGAGTGGAATTATAAATCAATACAAATTAAACAGTGAAAATAAAACGCAAAAAAAAACACAAGGTACAGAATCGCTATGGAACATTATTCAGAACATCAGTGATGGCGGTTGTAAAATCAGCACCGTCAGTAAGCGAGTCTACGGATGCGGGAAGACGATTTCAGTCGACGAAGGGGTAGGAAGGAGGCATAAAAGGTGGAGGTGATGCAGTAGGGGATTCCTACTTTTAGTGGATGATCGGTATGCAGCGTTATGTATGATGGTTCTGAAAATAATGAGGTTCGAAGTGCTGGGTTAGAGTGATAAAGGCAATGCCAGGTGACTGCCACATTCTATTCATGTCATACATAAACTCATATTTCTTCGGAAATTCTAGATTTTTCCTGATACTCCAAGAAATACGCAAACAGACCAATGGTGTTTAAAAAAATCGATGTCTTCCAAGTTGCCGTAGGGCTCGCATTGAACTTTATGACAGGGCATGTTTGAAAACAGTAATTACAAGGACCTTTACTAATGTTCGAGCTTTTCACAATTTAATTTAATCATGACAGACTTGATATGTGCAGACAAAATGGGATGCGATAGGAGCGTGTAAGATCTACAAGAATCAGCTTTTGCGGGATGCCAGAATGGCAGTCAAAAAGTTGCTAAGAAACATGCTGTGTTCAACTGTTTCTTAGCAAAATGCCGGCTGTCTTCCTCAGACTCCAAAAGATTACTTTTTTTAGCTAGTGTGTGCACAGCATCCCCGCAAAAGAGCTCACTAAAGAAAGTGATCATATTGGCAGCTGATTGTAAAGTGAAAGCTTAAAGGGAAGTCCCAATTTCATAAGAATGATGAACGAGCAATTGGTAAGATGGTGAAGTATCAATATTTATAGAAACCTTAATAACATTTTAAAGAGAAAAACTGGGTTTTGATTTCTAACATTATATTCCAAATTTGTAAGTCTTTTTTTTTTTAACTTCGACATTTTATGTGTAGTCACTCACAGGATAAGAAGAGCAGATAGGTGATTCCCTTGTCCCAGCTCCTGCACAAGCTTCCTACCTCCGATAGCACTTGGGCGGATAGTGAGCTACGGTACTTAAAGGTACTTAAAGGTACTTAAAGTAAAGTACAAAGTAAATGAGACGTGAAAGTAAAGTAGCAAGTACACTGGGTGCAATGTACTTGAAGTAAAGTACTATAAATACAATGTACTTTCAAAGTAAAGTACAAGTATTTTAAACACAATCTTTCATGATGTCCTTTAATTCCCCTGTACAGTGATTTTTAACTGGTATGCATTGCCCAGGGGTAATCAGGGGTGCATGACCTATTTATAAAAACAGCAGCGAATATTTGATAAAGTCAAGTGGCCACAGGGTAGTTATTTTCAGGAATGGAGCCAAATTCTGAAGTCCCTCTTCTGAATTTGGTGCCGCTGGTACTAGGAGAGAGCATGACGTCAGCCCCGTAGCTTCCGCAAGCAATCGTCTCAGAGAGGAGTGTCCTCTCTTTAATGAAAAAAAAAAAAACAGTGAGTGTGAAAGTGAGCTGGTGATAATAAATCATAATGTGACACCTGAGATTGCGGTGCGAAAAAATTAAGGAACTTTAAGTAGAAGGAAAAGAAAAAAGAGAATGTCTCAAAACATTGTGACGTTCTCCTTTGTTGTCTTTTTCTTCAACTTGAAAGTTTAATTGTTCCGCACCACAGTTTCAGGTGCTAGATTATGCTTAATTTTGCTCTCCTAATATTTTAAACCTCCTCGCTTGCGCTGACCGACCAAGGAGTAGCCAGAGTTCAAACAGCTACGGGGAAGCCGCCCCCAGAACAAGCCTAGCGATGCATCGTCTGCTCACGTTTCTGGTGAGAGTAGAATATCCCTCCCAGTATTTCTTCAAAATGACAAAGCATCATTTCGTGATACAAATTTAACAAAACCAAATTTGGAAAATGTACTTTGAGATAGGAAGATGTACTTTCCTCGGAAAGTACCAGAAAAAAATACTTTAAGTAAAGTACAAGTGCATACTCAGATAATGTACTTCAAGTAAAGTACAAGTTTCCTAACCCTACTTGAAGTAGTACTTTAAATATAATGTACTTGAAGTACTTCCCAGCACTGGCTACGAGCATGCACGCGCAGCCATTGCAAGGTGGAAGGCGACGAGCATGTGTTGGAGGCAAGGCAACCTAGACACCCTGCGATTCTTGTCCTGGCAGCGTCTGCAAAGCAACGTTCTGGTGATTTTGGGGCTTTTGGCACTGCATAGTTTCGTTTTTCTACGCAAAAAAACATGAAACGTGAAGATGAACAAGGTAGTAAGTCGGGCAAGTTACAGGTCGATCATGATAAATCAGTGTATAAACAAGGATAAGTGAAAGGGAAAAAAACAGTGGCTGGTTGCTTTTTTTAGCTTATTTATTCTTCTGCATGCTATGGACCCTTTCCGGAATTCAGTGCCATCTGGTGACTCAAATGGCAGTTTATCTTTTACTATACTAATGGCGGCAATGAACCTGTGGTCTGCAGTATTCTATGGGGCACCGTCACTTTCAAAGGTCAACGGTAAACGAGAATGTGCACTTCACTACAATTATTTTTCAATCTCTTTTAGTGTCGATGGCGAAACAAATGCAGCCAGTCGGAACGAAGCGCCAACCCCTATAGACGCCTTGATAGAGTTCTATACATCAAGGTGCTTTGAAGCCGAGTGGGTGCTACTAACAGGGTGACTGGGACCGAGTTAGAAATGAACGCTTACGCAGCTCTTGCGTCCAATTCCTGCTTCCCGTCGCGCTAACATGTAGAATGTATAGGCCTCGAATCATCTGCTTAGGAACATCTTCAACTTCTTCCTTCATCAGTAAACAGAAGGCCGCCATTAGTATAACACATATGCCGTTTTCAGATGACGATGATAGTGATCAAAGTGGCCAGACTGAATTCCGGAAAGGGTCTATTCTCTGGTCCCTATTACATGTCAAATCAAACAGCCCCCTTTAGCATTACAGCCAGATGCCTGTTTAAAAAATGTGAGTCAAACATGAAACAGGCTTTGCTTAGGCTGAAGGGTTGTGACACTTGGGCTATACCTGTTTTCACCTCAAGAACCGAAGTAAAACAAGTCCGGCTCCTCGCGGAACATTACTAATTTCCCCCTTTATGCGGATAATGAAGACATATGTTGGTAAATCTTAAGGCTGGTTCACACACTTGCAACAATTACGTCCGCATGCAACCGAAACGACCGTAACGACAAAAACACCGCAACAACCGTGGCTCATGGATTGCTTCGCGAAGCTTCCCCTTGCATCACTTGCCATGCTGTGTTCGGCGAACGCTTGTCCCGGTGACTTTGTCGTTACGGTCGTTTCGGTTGCATGCGAACGCAACCAACGCAGATGTGTGAACCAGCCTTTAGATTAGATATATGTTATCTTATCAAGACGTACACGTTCCAAACGTCAAAAGCATCGCTTTTTCCTCCGACAACCGAATCTCCTAAGAACTACTTCGCGCCGCGTAGGAACAATGCGCAAAACGTACTTTTTTCTTGAGGTGAAAACAGGTATAGTTGGTTCGTCATAACTGGAAAGGACAACAGTGCCCAGATGCTATGTGGTAAAGACACTAACAGACCACTAAGTGGAACTAAAATTCCTCTCAATTGGAGTACAGCCAGCACTGGAGAGCAGCAAAGAAAGCTACTAATTGTAATTCTTAAAAGAAGCAGGGAAAGAAAGAGATAGTTGTTTTTGTAGAAAAAGACAGCATTGTTTTCTCTACTTGTTGTCAGCTGTAAAACTTTTATTTACTAGGCACATTCATAGCGAATTTGTACATCAAAGTGAATTCAAAGCGAATAGTGGATTCTGTAGAATATTTTCGAATTGAATATTGAATTGTTTCAGCAAGCCTTTTACTACTGCATTATACTTAAACGAAAACCCAGCTAAACTCGAGAAGGTTGCATTTGGCATAAAATTAGACCTATAAAAATTCCTAGCTTACCTAGTCGAGGGGATATATAAACCTTCTTACTATTTGAAAATGTTTTTTTTTTTTTAAATCTCGAACTTAAAAAAGAAAAAAAAAGACAATCATGAATTATGAATAAAAGTTGTCATGACATCTCTAGCATGTACGCTTGCTTAATATCCCACTTTAATAGTGTAGTGTAGTTGTGAACATTAACGAAGTTCCCATTCCTTTTTAAATACACCAGGCGTGCACGCATCATCACACTTTTTAAGTTTGTTTTTTTCTTAACAGCAAATATTTGTCATTGAGCGAGCTTTCTGCCAAACACCGGTGCACTGCCGTAGAAGCGAGCTCTGCTGATGTTGCTTTTTCGCAATACACCGGTGTTCGGCAAGATGCACTCAACCGGGCTACCCTACTACGACCAATATTTCGAAAAATACAAATTTTGCAGTCCATTCCTAAGTGAATATCGAACTTGTATTTAAAACTACAACTCGTATATTTACACAATTCAATTTTTAAGGTTTCTAAAAAATGGTGAAAACTGCCATTTTAGGGTGTGTACATAGTCCAACAACAAAATATTATAGTAAATAGCTTATATCAAAACATTCTTCTAAGAAAATGGTCTAAAATTGTCTTCCTAGAAAATCCGTCTGGTTTCTCAGCAGCTGGCATAGTTTCATATCAAGCGAAATTTCTTCTGCCTTTTACATGGAGAACAATCTGACGAGACACCATTTCAAGTGCTGCCCATCATGGAAAAGGCGTCAGGCTCTGCAAGCATCATCACTCTGGAGCTGGACGAGTTTTCATTTAAGGTGAAGGACATTGTGGCCAGTGCAGTGCTCATTCTTGCATTTATTTATTTATTTATTTAAAAGTTCCCTCAGGGCCCGAAGGCATTACAGAGGGGAGCGGGTTACATCAGTGGAATTCAACAACATACAATAAATAACAACCTATGAATGCAAAACAATATGTACATATTAGTGAAACGCTGAAATGTGAACATTGTTAAGGCAATTTTTGAAAGCAACGCTGTCAGATATTGATACCACAGACGCTGGAAGGTGGTTCCACGACACTGTGGTTCGGGGTATGAATGAATTATGAAAAGTAGTAGTGTTACATGAAGGTACGCCCATCTTGTGTCGGTGATCGAGACGTGGTGATATGTAAAAAGGAGATGCTAATAACTTGTCACGCAAAGTATGATTGTGGTAGTAGATTTTGTGAAACAGGCACAAACGGAAAACTTCTCTACGTGATGCAAGATTAGGCAGGTTCAAACCTGATTTCATGGATGTTACGCTGGCTGTGCGGTGATAATTAGTAAGTATGAATCGGGCGGATCTATTTTGAACTGCTTCAACTGCAGATGTTAATACGTCAGTGCCGGGGTCCCAAATTGAAGAGGCATATTCTAGTTTAGTGCGAACAAGCGTTTTGTAAAGGAGTAGTTTAAGCGATAAGGGGGCTGCCGAAAAATTTCGTTTTATGAAACCCAGCATACGATTGGCGTTACTTGTTACGTATTGAATATGAGTTTCCCAGGACAGATTGGATGAAATATGAACTCCCAAATATTTGTAGGTTGTTACTTGCTGTAAAGGAGTATGGTTCAGGTAATAACAAGAGACATCACTGTGAAGGCGAGAAACCCTCATTACCTTACATTTGTTAGTGTTAAGCTGCATACGCCATAAGTCACACCATTCAGATACACGGTCAAGGTCACACTGAAGAGAAGAAACATCGGATTGGTTAGTCACTTCACGATATATAACACAGTCGTCAGCAAACAAGCTAATTGAAGATGAAACACAGGAGGGTAAGTCATTGACATATATAAGGAAAAGAAGAGGACCCAGTACAGAACCCTGCGGCACCCCGGACGTCACAGAAGCTGAAGGAGAAGACGTGTCATTCGCAATTACAAACTGAGACCGGTTAGTCAGGAAGGCGTGAATCCAAGATAATGTACCGGAATCAATACTGAGTTTGCTTAGTTTATGAAGTAGTAGACTATGTGATACCTTATCAAATGCTTTGGCGAAATCGAGGAATATGCAGTCAGCTTGGGAACTTCGATCAAGAATAAGGTGAAGGTCGTTAGTGAAGGTTAGTAGCTGGGTTTCACACGAAAATGACTTACGAAAACCGTGTTGGGCGGGAGAAAAGAAGTTATTAGACTCCAAGAAGTTTACTAAATGTGAAAAAATGACGTGCTCGAGAATTTTGCAAGGGATGCTTGTTAGTGATATGGGGCGGTAATTAGAAGGAGAATGTTGATCACCCGTTTTGTGTATCGGCACCACCTTTCCCACCTTCCAGTCGTCAGGTAAACACCCACAATTAAGAGACTGATTAAATAGTTTAGAAAGTATTATAGAAGAATATTCTCTGGGTCTACACCATTAGCTGTTCAAAAACTGGAACACTGTTTGGCATGTTGAGTTTTTGCATTGGTCAGTTTCAAATCATGCTGCCTTCTCTCGATACAGACACAAAGTTGCATGTATAAATAATTTGCTTTTGCAATTAAAATTAATTTGTTTAAAAAGCTCTACCACAAGGACTTCCATGACCTTTCGCATGCACTTATAGGCACCATCTGAAGGGACTCTTGCTGTTTTTAAGCTGCATTTCGGTCGTGCTTCATCCATTTTGACCTAAATATTTCCCGGTAAGACATAAGTAACTTCCAGAGGTCCAAACTAACATTTATTTCAGGGGAATATTTATTCTGAATCATTACAGCACAGGAGGTAGAAGCTACTCTTGGGAACTGCGCAAGGGCTGATAACCTTCCAGTTGAGTTAAAATACACCAGATTTCAGACTGAAAGTAACACCTAACTGAAGAGAATGCACTTTACACTACCCATAGGTTGCTCTTTAAAGGGTTAACATAGCCTTATCTGTAAGTATTTTTTGGGAGTTAAAGCAATCCTTGAAACAGAATTGCTGTTATTCTGCGAGTGAAATTAAATCTCTATAAGGTGATTTTAACACCACCTAAGAGTTTTCTGTTACACTTCAGCAGAGCCTCTATGACACTTACTAGATAATGCATAAAACCATACTTTCAGGAGTTCACACATCCCTCACAACAGAGTTGAAAAAAAAAAAACTCAAGAGTGAAATCAACTCTTGATACGAGTAATTTCAGCACTTCGCAAGGGTCGTTTGTTACACTACACCAGGGTTGCCACGACTCTCTTTTGCAGCATACATAAAACACAACCTGTAGGGATTGCTCTTGCTCTCCGAAGTGTCGAATTTACATCTTTCATAGGGTAACACTTACCCTAGACAAGAGTAACAACATTACTCTGCAGTTACTGTCCTTTTGAACAGCAACTTTTACCCTTAAAAATAATGGATTCTGCAACAACCTGGTTAGACTTCAGAGTTAAAATGCTGCCATTTTTTTTTTTTTTTTTTATTAAGGTTAGAGAGTGATTCTGAGTATAGTATTTAGTGAAAATATAAAGATTGTTTCATAGCCCCTTTAAGAATGACTAAAGTCGGTGAAAGGTCAAGAATGAAGTGGAAGCTCCTCCCACCTCATTCCACTTTAGTAGAGCGAACACGGAAGGAGGCGACCTCCTCTCCATCGTTCGCTCCGCTGAAGTGGAAAGGGGAGGGAGGAGCTTCCACTTCGTTTTGACCTGTCACCAGCTATAGTTCAAGGGTGGCACAAAAAGAAGCTATCTTGTTCTCTGCTCTGAATACCTGTCCTAAATCTTCACGCATGGCAAGCCCACAAAACCGCTGACCAAGTGCCAGCACAAGTGACTGTAGGGCTAGATTATGGAACCTACCTCTAAACGTGTACCTTTACGTTGACTGTAAAATTCTCACGATTGCTTACCATGTTCAATTCTTTGTCTTCTGCTGGAGCACTAGAAGACCTGCTAGGCTAAAAGCTACATAATAATGATGACCGCGCATGGTCAGAACAGCCGCTTTGCCACTTCTCGCGGCACATTCATTGTGTTCATATACAACTTTTCAGTTTGGGTTGCTGATTCATCCTCGAAGGAGCAAGCCGGTGAAACAATCAAGTCGTCAGTCGCCTTCAATGCAGCCATGCCGTTTCAAGAGCCACTTTGACTATGGGCTAGTGTTGCGCCAGCAGGCCGTAGGCCCTAGCTGAAGATTGAAAGAGCTCGTATTTGAACCAAGCCCATTCCATTCCCACTCCATACTGAGCAAAAGGCATCTAAAATTCCTCTCCCATTCTATTCCCCATTCCGTTCCGGGGTCGCAAGACTGTAGAATAATTCCGGAATCTTTCCGAATTCGGCAACTCCGGAACGGTGGCCCAGCAAAGTGCCCAGTTTTTAATGGACCCTTTTCTTAGCGCACAGGACCCTGGCTTGTTGCAGAGTGCTGTTCTGAAAAGGTCACAGGAGCGCAGATGGTGCCGAGGTTAAACATTCAGTGTGATTCGCCAGTAAACATCTTGCAAGCTCACAAGGGTGCGCGCGATTCGTCCGTCATTTTAAATCACGTGCAGGAGCCCCTTCAAAAACATCTAAAACCAAAGTAGAAAAAAAAAACATTTTATATATTTATTTTATTTAAACCTAATTTTACTTATTAAACATGGCAGATTGATAATAATGATGTCTAATCACTGATAACGAGGAATTACTGTAAATTTTAAGCAGATTAACAACTTTTTATGTAAACCCCGCTGGTTTTTTTCATGCATCCTGATGTACTAGCAAAAGGGCATTACTTTTTGTAGTTTGTTTATTTCAAACCGACTTGCTTGCAGAAGGACGTTATGTAACTGACTCACGCAGCGGAAGGTAGAAAAGCTCAGTGATTCGATTTGGTCAGAAGAGCAATGCATTTTGTTCGTGATCAGCCCGACATAAATATTTCTCGCTTGATGATTATTCGATACAAGTACAAAAATACATAAGCATTTAATTATAGACAAGCAGTAAATACAAACCATTTTCGATGTTTTATTTAAATTGTAATAAAACTGGTCAAATATAAATCGGGGGTCTCTAAACCTCGGCCGGCGAATGTCTTCAGACTGGCTCGTGGCTGGCCGCGATCCTTCCGAAGTACGGCCTGCGGCCCGCTTCCAGCACAACCGCTGCTACCGGCGCAAAAAGATGTGCGGCTAAAGGGGTATGCAAACTGGCGTCGTGGCGAGCCGGAGAAAGTTCACTGCAAGGCGGGGGGACTTCAATCCTCGCCACATGTCCCAGCAAGCTATGGCGTCCTGCCCCGCGACGTGTTCCATGACGAAACCACTGGATGCTACCAATCACGTTCACTTTGCGGGGTGGAGGTCAAGGCTTCGTTCTGCAAGGCTTGCATGGAGTCGGGCGTCACGGCGGAACCACCGGCCCCACTCCCGGGCGCAGCGAAACACATTGAGCACGAGGACAGAGTGTGGGCCAGTCGCATTGCTTCCCCATCTCCGACTCACAACGGCTGGCAACGGCTTGCTGTCATGTTCAAACAGAAAAACGGAAAGGGAGACCAGCTGTTTTGACGGAGCGGACTGCACCACCAGTTTGCATACCCCTTGACGCGACACTTTTCCGCCATATGAAGTGAAAGTTGAAGTTAGGTAGTCCATCTTCTGTTTGGACATTCACCAAGTAAACATCACGGCTTTCCTCCTCGCCTCCTTTGCTTTTCTGCAACATCAGCGCTCGTCATACTTGATGTCACACGCCACCTGCCAGTGGTGTAGCTGTTGCCTGTCCATCCAAAATGCCGCACCCTCGTATCCTTACCTTTCCCGTTCTCGGGACTTCAACAGCAGTGGAGGCCTTGAGCGATCGACAGCCAACAGAGCGTGCGAGTGGCAGTCCGGACCTGCATGATGAGCATGCTCTAGGCCAGTAGTTCTAAAATGGGGGTCCGCAAAGCAATGCCTCATCAGTCAAGCCCGGCAACAAAAATGTTCCAATTTCCGGGCAAGTTGTCCCGTGTGTATGTCAATAAGAGAAATCTACTTCACACTAGCCCATAGTAATTATCATCATAATTAACCTATCCCTTTCCCTTCCCCTCAATACGAAAGCGATCCTCCATTATCCCCACCAATCCACAAAAGGTCCGCGAAACATCAGTGGTTAAGAACCACTGCTCTAGGCTTCCATGGAATTTGGCAGTTACACTAGTCACATACAGCTGGACTGCTTTTTGGCACACAAATGTGTCCAGTGACAGTTTCCTCCATTGTTCTAGAAAGAATTTTGAACCGTACAAAAATAACAGGCGCCGGGGGGCAGTTGCTGGCCAGCGAACCATGCATTCAATTTTGTTTAGCGGTTGAGGAAACATTCTGCTGCCAGGTGCAATTTCTTGTAGCCGACAATTATACTTGCACCCTTTGGAAAGGATTGTTCCCTCCATAGTGTATCTTGTTAAAAATAGCCCCCCCCCCCCTTTTTTTTTTCTCTATCGCTTTCTGAAATTTTGCAGTTTTATCTGCAGCTCTAACCCCATGTCACTCAGGCCACCCCTGGCCTAGAGCATGCTCACCACCGCGCGTCCGTATAGCTACTCACACGCTGTTGGCTGTCAGTAATCACTCACGGCCTCTACGAAAAAGGGGATATGAGGGCGCGACAGAACAGGTGGACAGGCAACAGGCACACCATTGGCAGGTGGCGTGCGGTGTCAAGTCTGACAAGCACCGAGGTCACAGAAAAGCAGAGGAGAAACATTGTGATGTATGCCAGGCCTGGTTGCTCCCAAGTCGGTTAACTTTAACCGTGGCAAAAGTTAACCGCCCTGCCTTACTATGTACGTACAAGTTCCTAGCAAAGTTTGACAAGGGATGGATATGCATTAGCTCGGTGTTTCACTATGGCATGGTAGCTCGTGTCACCTACTGGTTCTAGCGAATAAAAGTGGCTTTCATGGAAGACTTTCTGAAAAAGGGGGACCGAGCATGCATGATGCCGGGTTTTCCCAACGCAGCGCGGCATATGTTGCTCGTAATAAAAATATTGGGCAAGGTAGAACCGAATCAAGCCGTGTCCAAGGCTTGAATTTTGGTAAGGTAAAACCGAATCAACCTGTATCCAATGCTTGGCTGTCTTAAGACAAGCCTAGTTGAAATTTCCTTCCCAGTGAAAGAGGACTACAAAGTTCAGTTAGAAACGGTAAGTGAGCAAAGGCTCATCAGAAGGGGCACCACCATGTTGCCCGCCATCCCTACCTTGCCAGTCACATGACCTAAATCTTCCTCATAGGGAAAAGCGGTTAACTTTACCAGCTTCGAGCAAACGGGACCCTGGCGAATATCCAAACAGAAGTCGGAATGACGGACTTCTTTCACTTCATATGGCAAAGCGTCTTCTCACACGTTCTGAAGTGTCCTTTTTGTACTCCTTAAAAAAAATGGCGTCTCAACACACTTCAAATGCGCAGATACCAAAGAGAGAAACCACACTGCAAAGGGGTTCCTCTTACTACGACTGAGATCGTCATTATCACGGGTTCAGGTTTGATAACCATGTCGAAATTCCCTTGCATTATGCACATTATGTCAGCATTAATCTTTCGCACTATGCGAATGCACCAAAGTTTCCATTCGCTTTGATTTATGCTTGGCAGGTTTCCATGGTCACAATTGTTGCGCATCACAATTAGCCAATTATCCAATTTCAAATTGAAGTATATGTATTCATCCAATTTCGTTCTTTTGCTTTAGTCTAACGTTTATTTGTGTTTAAGTTGTTACCTAGGTTTATTTGTCGTCGTTCTTTTATAGTTCGTCTATTTCTTCCCAGCCCTTTAAACCAACCATTTTCCCGAGCGACGCAGTTATCGCAGGAGCAACTCCAAAAACGCTCTGTATAATGTTTTACTGTATCTCCCAATTTTTAAAATTCACATTAGCTGCCTGCCAGGACTTCACGATGAGATCATTTTATATACCACGTGCTTCCCAAAATAATACAGTACATGCTGTGTACAGACTCCTGCACAGGACTTGAACCAGCCTACAAGTAAGACACTGAAGGAGTCACCAGTTTGTATGAAATGCACACACCAAGCAAACTAACGGTGTATGCACAAACTTCCCAAAAAATTCAACTCTAATTGCCCCACAAAAGTTTTTTGTAGCCCACAAGTGCCATGTTTAGTACTGTTAGCAAACACTCCTGTCGTCATATCATGGATCTGAAGACTGCAAGCAAGGCACAACCAGAATTCAAATTTTATTAAAGCAGCACTTTATTGAGAGCCAATTGGCAAGCCATAACGAAACTTGAAATGCACTGCTAGTAAAAAAAAAAAAAAAAAAAAAAACTTTAGACTTTAAGGGGGAAAGCAGCAGGAGCTTTGAGCGACACCTAAATGATTACTTAGAGCGGAGACCAGTCAGACTTCAAAACCTACACCTTTCTCTCTAGGTACCAAAACTCAACAAGACGTCATGATCGTTGTATGGAACTTGCAGACCTGCAGCACAGATGTCCTCAAGCAGCTTGATTTTCAGCAGAAGCTGCACGAAACCCTCAGAAGCTTCCATACCTTTCCAAAGGCAATACTTACCCACAATTATTGGAAAAGAGTTACCACAGAACAAAACTTCCGAACCGACTGTCTTCCAAATTCTTCTTGGACCCTGGCCTCAATAAAGATGAAACCAAACTATAGTTCAACCCACTTCACAGAAGAGTTCCCTTACAACCAGAAGAAACAGTAGCAAAACACCGATACCAGGCTGGATTAAACAAAAAGATCAAAAGCTAAGCCTCGACAGGAGTTACCAAATAATGAAAAGCTGCCAAGCCTTCAAGAAATTGAAAAAGTACAAGTGATTAAAATGTCAACACAGTAATGACCACACCATTCCAAATCACTAAAATCTAATTTTGCATAGCAAGAATGAGAGCTCATTTCCATGAAAGAAGATAGTGCTAACCAGACTTATGGTAAGTTCACACAGATCCATCGGTTGCATACGGAGCAACTAAAATTAGAGCAACGTCTGGGAAACTTACTACCGTGACTCATGATTGCTTCCCAAAACCATTTCTTGCATAGATTACCATATCGTGACAGGCAAACCCTTGTCCTGGTGACTCGTTGCTGTGGTTTTTAGTTGCTCAGAATGCAACCAACAACTGTCTGAAACAGGCCTTAACAGCACCGAACATAACCTGGTGCCATGTCAACATCAGCAGCTAATATCGCAAGAAAATCAACAATATGTAAGCTTTTTCAATATAAAAAAACCTCAAACAAAGCCCCATTATACCAACCCCACAAATAACACCAAACTCTCATGTACTATTATTAAACCCAGTTTAGCTTATTACTCCCATCCAAAACACAGGCTCCCTCACTTAGACTTACCTGTGGCTGCAAGACGGTCCAACGCACACTTCAGGCTGGTGCGCAGCTGCCTTGAAGTAGACCCATACTTAAAGAGCGCCTCCCACACCCTCAGCTGCTTGTGCAGACAGAGGAACATGAAACCCACTTCCCAAACCCGACGAGCCCTACACAGACGCCTCGTTCAAACTACGAGAGTGGCCCATGCAGCGACGTTGTAAATCGTGGTGGCAGCGCCGCTTGATTGTGCCACACATACCGGCATCTTCGGCGCTCTCCACGCCTGGCGTGCAGTCGTCTTCGAGACCCCTTCGCTATGTGCCCGGCCGCTACTTCTACGCGCACTCGGGTGAGACCAAACGCTTCCGGCTCTTCTAAGATTCGGCCGACGTCTTGGAGACCCGTCTGCGGGGGAGGACTAGGTTTTCTCTCTCTTGGCATTTTCAAACTTCAACTTCAAACTTCACAGACACACCAAAAGACACCCATCTTCCCTTCTCTTCACTCTTTTCCTTCTTCCAAGCCCTTGAGGGGGTTTAAAAAAAAAGAGAGGAAGGCAGGGTTAAAGGTGTGAAGTAACAAACCACGTGACACTTTCTCACACTCGTTTATTGGCTGCAGCCAGGCATAGCTACGAGAGAACAATGCGCGCCTCCTGCGGTGAGAGGGCCGCGTCGCAACAAACACAAACTGACAAAGGCGTGGGGACCGGCTTCCCACCACGGCACATTTATTTGCACAGTTGGGACCAGGCTAGCTTTTGTCACAGACGTGCCCATACACTTCAAACAAAAAAAAAAAGCAATAAAGAAAACTTGAAGTTTCCCCAAAATTACGAAGTCTCGCAATGCATTTTTTGCTCCTGCTGGGAAATGATAAGCATGGTGGCAGGGACAGTACAAGGGGGTGCAAAAGGAGTTTGGAAGTTGATGAAAGGGGAGCGTTTCTTTCGAGCGCCTCAGTAGTATCCGTACCTCCGGGGCGAGTACGAGCGAGAGCGGGAACGGGAGTAGCCCCGCCTGCCCCGGCTGTAGTAGGGAGAGGGGGAGCGGTCCCGATAGCCACCCCGGTAGCCGCCGCCGCCGCCGCCGCCGCTGCGGCCTCCTCCGCCGCTGCCCTCGCCGTAGCCTCCGCCGCTGCAAGACACACGTACCGGCCACTTGAGGACGTCGCTTTGCTGCTTCGAGACAGTTAACACGTTGTCCCTCGGCAGTGTTGGGAAGTACCCTAAGTACATTGTGCTTGAGGTGCAGGGAGTTCCCCGAGAAATGAGAACCATGTTTTTCGGCTTGGGTAAATAAACAAAGTATTGCAGAAAGCTCCAACTTCGTGAAAATGCGACGCTAGCGGCTGGGATGGAACGCGAGAGTTTGAGAACATGGCGTCACCCAGATCAAAAGATAATTGAGAAGAATGAAATTTCTCCACGAGCCCACGTCCAGCTAAGCCTACTATCGTCGAAACAAGAAATGACACTGTGGGTTCCAGTGGTATTCAAATAAGTGGAAAAAAAACTTGTCAGCTAGAAAGAAAACAATATCCTCATTCTTGCTGAGAAGTTTTTTTTTTTCGTTGCAACAGATGCTACATGCTCCCACTGTGTCATATCTTGTTTTAACTAGAGTGCCTCAATGCCCTTCTGCTTAGGGTGATGCCATTGTTTGTAGTACCCGATGCCGACAGCACGCGCTCACAGGGAAAATACAAAAAAATCGCAGGAAACAAAATGTCGCCGTAGCACAGTCAGCGCCACGAGCGCGTGCAGGGACACGCTCTTTCACGCGCTTGAGAACAAAAAATAAAAATAAGCGTTCGAAACAAAATGGCCAGATGTCATCACCCCAAGCAAAGCGCACATGAAGGCACCCTAGTTTTAACGATATCAGGCTTAGGTGGACGTCGGCTCGCATAGGAGTTTGTTTTTCTTAATTATCTTTCGATTAAGGTAACACCAAAATCTCAAACTTTTGCATTCTATACCAACCGCCAGCGTCACGTTCTCATGGAGTTTGAGTTTCCTGCGATGCATAGTTTATTTACCCGGGCCGAAAAACACAGTGATCGTCCCTCGGAAACTCCCTCTACTACTTCAAGCAGGTTAACAAAACTTGTACTTTAAGGGGGACTACTGGTCTTGGAGCTTTTTTTCTTATTCTATGACCAAACCCATTAAAACTGCACAAGTTTGTTCAGCTTTTTGTGCTGATTTTATATATCTGGTCGTTTTCTCAGTCAGTAGAATTGTTCTCAAGGTAATTAAAGCTTGCCTGTTTTTGTTTGGAGGAACGATGGGAAAAAAACTGCTCAACAAAATATCCTTTTTAACACATGGCTAGATACTACAAAGTGTGGAGCATACAATGTTGGAAGTCCTTTTAAGATAAATCCACTATAAGTGATTTTTCCAGACATTGAAATTCAGTGTTCAATGCATGGCTAACAAGTAATAAAATAAAAAATCAAATAGAAAATTTTCTAGACTCGCATTAGCAAATCTGCTCTCAACATTGCATGCTTCACACATCTAGCTATGCATTTCAGGAAAGGCTATATTTCTATCTGCTCTGGATGCCGAAATAATTCTCCTGCAAATTTTCAACGAGTCCAAAAATTGTGTCTTGTGAAAACAATGTTTTAGAGCCAACTTCAACGCACATTCAGCCCGCTTAGACATTATTAATTGATTTATAGCCCAAATATTCCTCCACGAAATTAGAAGCCTGGTAAATTCAGAAGAACAACAGTCATCGCCATTTTCAAAAGAATGCAGTTTTAGGATGTTTTTGGCTCCAAAGACCCATGTCCCCCCTTATGTATTTTATCTGAGTATGAACTTGTACTTACGGTATAATTTCTTGTACTTTCCGAGGAAAGTACACTTCCTGACTTCAAAATACATTTTCCAAATTTGGTCTCGTTCAATTTGGATCACAAAAATGTGTGTTATCAACCCAAACAACAAATGGTGTATTGTCATGTGAAAACGCGCTACCGTCTTTCATACGTCATCTGGTAATTTTATCGAGAAGTAAGGATGGCTAGAAGACTTCAAAGTGCCTTTATAAGTTTGTTTTAAAGGGACACTGACAGGGCATTTATGCTCGCCGAGGTTTTTAGTTGTATGTGACATATGAAAGCCCAACTACCCAGAACAGAATTTGCGGCTCAAAATTAGGTTTCTTTCCACCTGAAAACTGCCGATCGAGAACGGGCCGGTTTGAGTCGCGCTCACTCTCTTTTCCGTGGCCACGGGCCGTTTTCTAAGGTTTCGACGCGACCACTAAATTTAATCAAAGTCGTGGGTCATTGAAGGCACACAGTCTATATTAAAAATAGAAAAAAATATGAAACCCATTTTTTGTGGCTTCCAAAAAGCTGCAAATACGTTGATTGAAAAAAAAAAAAAAAAAAGGTAGCACAGACCATTGGAATCATTCTGCGCGTTCACTGCATAATTCTCAACATGGCGTTGTTTCGCATATCGTGGGACTAGCGGATGGCAGCAGACGACGGGCGTTGGACCTCTACTTCAGAACTGTCGTTCTTGGTACCGGCGAATTCTGTCTTCCTTCGAAAGAGAAATTTTTGACCAATCAAAAGAACTGATATTCATCCCGTACGGACACGCCCGACCAGCAAGCCAATTGCACGAAGAAGTCACCGAGCCATCGTCCCTTCTCGTTGCTGAAGACATCGCTCGCTCAAACGTCAAGCACGAAGTGCGTACTTCGAGTTGAATACGCACGCGTACGGTTTCTTTACGAGGTGCGAATGTGGCGTCTGCGTGGTGCTGCCCGACTTCAAGCCAGGAGTGCATGTATTGAAGGGAAATCGGCAGCAAACTTCCGACATACAGTCTACCCGCTGCATTACTACGCATAATAGAGTTCCTTCAGTAGTTTCCCGCGCACTCCCGTCGAAAGAGGTCGCACGGAAATGGGCTCCCAGCGGAGCAGCGAGTATGGCCGCCTCCGGCCGGGTTTCTTCTGTCACGGCTACCAAGTCGACTGAGTACAAGGTCATCCTGCCGCAACTGACAAAAGGTCAGAACGCTCTCAACACTTATTCTGCACCGGGACCCTTCGGCAAGACCGTACCAAATCAAAGACTTCAAGGGACGCACTGAAAGGCGTACTGAACATGGAGATCGCCGGCCTGGGCCCTCTCCAGTTTAATCACGTTTAGATGCTGACCCTCCACAGCACCGAATCAAGGGACGTTCTGGTCGCCAGGTCGGAGCTAATCGTCAAAAGAAAAAGATGCCTTGTCATTGACCCTAGCGTGAGAGAACTCACCGTGAAGGTGCACTGGGTGCCCATCCCGACACCAGACGAAGTCGTCAAACAACTGCTTACGCCATTCAGCAGAGTCAAGCGCGTGGAGCGTGAGATGTGGAGACAAGAGGGCTTCGGTAACCTGAAAACTACCACCAGGAACGTGACCATGATCCTGGGAGACGGTGTCGGCCCGGACAAGCCGCCGCACCAGGGGAACATCGACGGTACGAAGGTGCAGTTCTCGGTGCCGGGGCGGCCGCCCCTCTGCCTGCGCTGCGAGAGGGTCGGCCACATGCGTGCCTGCGCTGCGAGAGGGTCGGCCACATGCGGCGACAATGTGTAGCTCCATGGTGCAGAGTATGTCGTGGGCTCGGTCACGAGCCGGAACAGTGCACGCGATCATACGCAGACATGACCCGCGGTGCCAGGAGGCCTGAGCACATCGGAGAGCAGCTTGACAATGCCAAAATGGAAGAGTTGGTGACACACGCCGTGAGCCTCCCAAATGTCGTGGAAAATGCCGAGGACCAGCCCTATGGAGCCGGCGAGGGAGACAAGGTGACCATCGGTGAAGCGGCGGCAGCAGCGGCCGGAGAGGCTACGGCCTTCCCGGCTCCCGGCGCCATTGAGCCAGAGGAAACAGGGGAAGCGACGAACCCGTCCATTCCCGCCGCCTTTGTTGACGGAGAACCGGAATGCGTCGCCGAGGACATGTCAGCCAAGGACAGCGAAGGGTGGCAGCCGGCCCCAACGAAAAAGAAAAACAAGAAAAAAGCAACCCAGGCATCGGAGGAAGAGTGGGCGAACAAAATGAAGTTGAGGGGGAAGAAAAATGAAGACCCCTCTCCCCCAGACGGAGTCCCCTCTCCCGGAGAAGACCCTCTCCCAAGCTTTTCTTGATCATTTCTCCACCCCCTCCCCCGAAATGAACATGAGTCAAGGCCCGCGTAAAAGTATTTTAAAAATTGGAACTCTAAATATGATCAGTTTGATCACCTGGAAGCGTAAGCAGTGGCTCCTCGATTTACTAAATAGGGAAATGGCAGATATCGCTTTTATTCAAGAGACAAAGTTATCGAGGCCAGAGATGGCCAAATCATTCGTCCGTGCCTTCAGGCACGATTTTTACGGTATCCACACTAACAACGAGGTTTTCTGGGGCAACGGCGGTGCTCGTGCGGAAACGGGGGGGACATCGCCATTGTGGACCGGGACCTGGGCGACGATGGGCGCTGCACGACGGCGGACTGCCTCATCGGTGACCAGCTAATACGGTTTATCCTCACTGTATGCTCCGAACACCTAAGCGAGCGACGGGTTTTCTTCGAGATGATGAGGCACATGTTGGACACCCCTGGGGACATTGTGCTCGGGGGAGACTTCAACTGAGTTCTCAGCTCTACAGACAGGGCCGGTGGTGTTGCCGGGAAAGACAGGAGTGCCGCTATGCTTCGCGACGTACTAAGAGACAACGACCTGGTGGACGTCACTTCTAGGTTCCCGGGATTCGTGCCGCGTTACACGAGATGGCAAGGAGGGTCCCATGCAAGGCTGAGTCACCTTTACGTTTCCGGCGGACTTCTCGCAGGGGCTGCCTCTTACCGTGCCAAGATGGTACCCTTCTCGGATCATGCCCTCGTCACCACCAAGCTGAAAAGTGACATGGCAACTAAGCGTCGTGCGAGAGGGTCCTGGAAAATGAACATGGCCATCCTCGACAGCCAAGAGTTCTCAGCGAGAGTGCAGCAACGCCTGGAGAACTTCGGGAGGGTGGTGGACGCCTGCACGTGGGAGGCTTTCAAGGAAGAGCTGCGAGAGCTTGCCGAGGCCTTCTCACATACCAAGGCAACCGAGGCCAGACAGGAAGAACAGGCTCCGACGGGCACACTCCGCATCATACTCGAGGAGGAGGAGAAGAGGCCTGGCACCTTCGCTGAGGATATTCGACACTGCAAGACACGCCTTCAGGAGATGCTGGAGGAGAGGTTGCGGGGCGACCAGGTGAGGAGCCGAGAGCTAAACCCGGAGGGCGTGGCCCAGCCCACAAAGATTTTCTGGACCTTCGAAAAGAAGCGCGCGCAGGCAAACCACATCTCCAATGTGCGGTACGAGGGCCACCAGGTAAGCAGGCAGGAACAGGTGGCTGCAGCTTTTGAATCGCACTACAAAAGACTTTAGCAAACAGGAATGCGATGCCAGTACCCACCACACGTTCCTCCACGAGCTTGCCACCGTCCCGGAAGATATAGAAGACTTAATAAACGCCCCAATCAGGGAGTCTGAGGTACAGCGAGCCATCAAGAAGTTGTCCGGCAACAAAGCGCCCGGACCAGATGGAATCGACGCAGAGTTCTACAAGAGGTATGCGGACCTCCTCTGCCCCATTCTGGTAGAGGTATACTAAGATATCTTTCAGCGAAAGCTTCTCCCTCCATCCATGAGGGAAACTCTTACGGTGCTCATCCCGAGAAAGGCAGGCAACGGCTCCGATCCAGCAGTGATGGACTACAGGCCCATCAGCCTTCTCTGTGGGGACTACAAAATTCTTGCCAAAATTTTGGCGAGAAGGTTGGATCTTGGACTTCGGTGCGTGGTGGGCGACCATCAAGCTTACGGTCTACGGGGTCGTTCCATAGCGCGAAACCTTAATGCCATGCGTATCGTCAGGGAGGCAAGTGGTGAGGGACATCAGCCTTTGGCGGTCCTTCAACTTGACATAAGCCAAGCCTTTGACCAGGTGTCCCACGAGTTCCTAAGGGCTGCACTGAAGAAATGTGAGGTCGGGGACGGAGTGTTGGACTGGGTGGGCCTCTGCTACCGAGACATATCGATCAGACTTCTCGTCAATGGCGATAAAGGGCGCTCAATACCGATAGGCCACTCGGTGCGACTGGGCTGCCCGCTCTCTCCCATACTCTTCGCCCTACAACTGGAGCCCCTCTGCCGGGCCATCAGACGGGACACAACCATACAAGGACTGCAGATGGGCGATCCAACATGTGAAGCTCCTGGCTTACGCCGATGATGTGGCCTTGATTTGCACCTCCAAGGCTCAAGTTGAGGCTGCTCTGCAGCACATTGCAGTGTTCTCCCAGGCGTCTGGAGCAAAGGTCAACCGGCGGAAGTCCATCGGTGCTTGGCTCGGGGATTGGGCCACAACGCCCAAAACCTTCGCAGACATCAAATGGAGAACAACGGTTGACAGGTACCTGGGAGCGCCGATTGGAGAATGTGGGCCCACGGTGGAAAAGTGGCATCAGAAGACCAACGCCATTCAGGCGAAGCTCTCCCCGTGGCTTGGCAGGCGGTTATCGCTCTTTATAGAGCGTACGTCTGCAACTCTACTTCATCCAGCGGTACTCTACTGGGCACAAGCTGCCGTTTGTCCCGAGTCAACTGCCAATCGTATTCACCGAAGCTGGACGAGCTTCATCTGGAGGTCGACGATGGAGACGGACGCGGCGCAGCAACCTCTTCCTCAGTTTGGTGGCCGGAGGTCTGGGCCTTGTCAACGTGGTGCTGAAGCTACACGTGCAGCGATTCCTTCTCTTCAGAGACAGGCGGGACCCCCTCTTTCTAAGCGCCCTACATCACTTCGGCTACCTGCACCTCGGCAGATGGATGGTCAGTACCACAGGTCGCACCACCAGGGGAGCGGGTCTGCGGTTCTACGCAGAAATCGCCGCCTCAGTTGAGTTCTTCCTGGTCCACTTCTCATGAGAGTACCTCCTTGCTGCCAGCCGCAAGACTCTACTGGGACACACTCGCCATCGTGCTCCCAGTTCCCCTGCACAGAATGGAGCCGGTCCCCCTGTGCGCAGCCGGGCTCTTCAAGCGCGCGAGGAGGTTCCCTCTCCCGGCATCCACTAAGGACTTCTTCGTCCGACTCCACCTCGAGGTGCTCCCTGTGAAGGTGTGGTTGGACGCGAGGGTTTTTTTCGTCCTCTGGTCTATGAACTGCGACCTGTGTGGCGCGAGTGAGACGATACAGCACGTCTTCGTCGAGTGCTCAAACGCGTACCTCTTCTGGGACGAACTCGGGGTGCCATTTGGGCAGATTTTTTAAATCGGGTGGCTAACCTTCAAGTATTTGCACCTCGGAGGTGCCAACAATTCGGACGTAGCCCCGGCAATTGTCCTGCTGGGTCTGCAGTCCATTTGGTTGGCGCGCAATACCATGGTGGAATGCCACACCGACGCCAGGCCGACGTGGGACTACTTCACGTCAAGGCTGAGGTGGCCCCTCTCGATTGCCGCGAGAGAGGAATACCACGAAGGAAGGGAATGGCAACACAGTAAAAAATAGACTGGAGGCAAGACAACTCAAGGATCAGCGCACCCGGCAACGGAGGGATAGGAGCGGGGCTAACTAGGGCTCCCACGCTTTCTAGCCCGCTAGGGGCTGATTGCGGCCAGGCAGCGGGATTCGTAAGAACGCAAGCAAAAACTTTTCTTTGGGCTGTTAACCGGGACCGACTCTGTGTTATCTTGTATGCTGTAAACCGGGACTGACTGTGTCTCTCTGTCCTCATAATACAATAACTAAACATTGAAAGTGTCCACTCATGTTACGTGTAACTGCAATATGTAAATAAACATGTTTTGTTGGAAAAAAACAAAACATTTCCTCCCGTAGCTCAGTGGAAATCTTTCTTCTTTTTTTTTTGTCAAGCATTTTGCAATGTTTGCATTTCTTTTTTTACAATTATCACTGAAAAAAAACAATTGTTGTGGGACGATACGTCCCTGAACTAAATGGTATGGGATTCCATTTTTGACACCTGCGAACTCAATGTAGTCACCTTCCACAAAATGCAAGGAGCATATGAATCGCGTAGCATCCGCTTTCCGAGCTTCGCGTAACTGTTTCTACAGGAATTGCAGCCAGCCATTGATCCTGACCCGTTGATCTTTCGGAAACTTGTGTACTCTGCCGCACAAAGCCACCTTCAGATGCAGGACATGTGAGGCCACTCTTCACGCAACATCTTGGGAGTATTCTTTTCGGAGCCGATCACGGGAATTCACCACGGCACTCGGGCACTCACTACTAATTGCCAAAACTTAAATGTACAAAACAACTCATCTTGAAGTACAAAACAGCGAGCGGAACAAACATAACTGCAAAGGAATCGCATGGTGAACGAACGCATATCGTCTGCTACGTGCGGAGAGAGAGAAAAAAAAAAAAAAACCCGCACAGTCGGGTGTAGCCACATGTATTCCGCCACTCACTCTATCCTCTCCACTTCTCCGTGCGGTGCCGGAGTTTCGGTTTCGAGCAGTAGCGTTTTTTTGGCTTTATTAAAAAAATATGTGAGACTCTGTAGCAAAATATTAATTGGGTAGTATTCTGACACCATAATGAATTGCCTGACAAAAAAGGAAACAAAACATTTGGGGGGTGTCAGTGTACCTTTAAATAGTTTATCAGCGAGTAAAATGACTACTCTGCGACCACCTGACTTTATGCAATCTTCGCCGCCAATCCCGAAAATAAATGATGCACATCCGATTACCCCCTGGGCAAAGCTTACCAGATAAAAGAAAAAAAAAAAAAAAACACTGTATAGGGGAACGAAAGGGCAAAATGAAAGATTATGTGAAAAAGTACCCTTACTTTACTTTGAAGTACACTATTTATTGTATTTTACTTGAAGTACACTGTGCCCAGTGTACTTGCCACTTTAGTTAAAGTACATAACCTCTCATCTACTCCGTAATTTACTTCAAGTACTTTTAAGATGTGCTTTGCCCAACACTGCAGCTCAGCAGCATTGACCAATAAGAACGCCGAAGAATTAACTAGGAAGCAAGAACCCCGAACATGACAAGCCATGTTGTGCATTTCTTACACTGTCTTAGAAACTTCTGCAGCTCTACAGCAGTTCCTAAAACACACTTATGGTGCCTTATCTTTCCCAAATACAGCAACCGGACTCAGCAGGTGGGGCGCTTAACAACAGTTTCCTCAGATTTGTCACTTTTTTTTCTCTACCTTACCTCTAGTACACTGCGAGAGCTTGCAGAGTCTCTCAATGTTCGATGCCAGGCTATGAAACAAGCCGTGCAAGCAAAATAATAAAAAAAAAAAAAAAACCAAGTGACTGGTGTTGAGCACTCACTAGGACGGCTTGCCCATGTAGATCCCCGGAGTTGGTGTGTGTGCTCGCTGAGTGATGGAGTAGTCCACACGGATCTTGCGGCCGTCGATCTCCAGCCCGTTGCAGCGATCCTTCGCCTAATTCACGGAACACACTTGCTCAGGAAAGCTCCTCCCAAGACTACGCCATTTCTTGGTTGCACTATTTTCTTCTAGTAAGGTATGTTGCTGGGCTAGTTGGTTCATCTTAGTGAAACATAAAATGGCGCAAAAAAGGCAGGGTACACGAAGTGAACGGGACAAGCTTCGAGCACTTCATATGCACGCTTCATGCATTAGCCAACGCAAAAAAAAAAACAAAAAAAAAAACAATGGATGATGAATTTACTATAAAATACCGCGGAAGCGCCTCCTTCGCTCAAGCGCCCACTATAAATGTTCCCAAACTTCAGAGTTCTGCAAATTATATGTTAAGCACCCAATCTAACCGGACAAGCAACAATGTCTATATTAGTCCAGTTTTCAGTGAAAATAGGGCGGGCACTCCCCTGGTATTTCACGGTAGAAACAAAACTTTTTGTCACTGAAGGGAGGTTTCAAGTGGTACTTGTCCGACGAGGCAGCGCAAAATCGTGGGCTCGACAATCACGATCAGTGAGCGTGTCTCTGCCAGAAGAGCCCCGCACACCAGCCAAGAAAAAGAGCAAGAGATGCCTCGAGGCAGCCGAAACCGCAATAGGACACTCACCGCCTTTGCATCCTCGACGTTCTCGAAGTACACGAACGAAAAACCACGGGATCGACCAGACTGAAAAAAAAAAAAAAAACAGACAAGGTGCCACAGTTTACCGCCTAGGTCGCTAGCCTTGTTCCCATCCAAAAACCAAGCATTTGTTTTCAGCACTTTAAAGGGACAATGAAGACGATTTTATTTAATTTTTTTGAATGGTGTTTTTATGCTTCTTGGGAACATAGCATGCTGCCCAATTTTTTGTAGACATTTGTGACGCGTATTTCTGTACCTACGAAAGAAATAAAGAAACCGAAACTGAACAATCTCCATTCTCGTTTCTGGGCCTCCGAAAACGGAGGTGACGTGGGGAGTGACGTCAAGTGTGAATAGTCGGTATCGGTAGTATTTAGGAGATCGAGACTCTGGTAACCGCGGTGGGTTATAGCAGCGCGGTGGCGCGGTCGTTTCGCCGAATCTGTCAACATGGACGGCAATGACGCTCTCGCGAGCGAGTTCGAGCTTCCGTTCACTGACCGGACACCAACGGAACGGGAGTACGTGTGTGGCGGGCCCGACGGAGACCGCCCAGCCGGCAATGAGCGGCCCGCACGCCGAAGGACGGACGCGAGGGACATGCTGAGGGGAAAGCGGTAGCGATCCGGCCGTTCCGGGATCCGGTTCCTCCGCGGACGTCCTCTTTTCGTCGTCACAGATCACGAACAGCAACCCACACGTGAAAACTAGCGTCGCCCGAACGAAGACTGGTCTTCAGTCGACCGTTAGAACAGCCATCTACCGCTACCATTTTGCAGAATCCTTCGAGTACCGTGTTCTTTTTTTATTTTATTTTGTTTGCCCATAGTTGCTCGTTGCCCGTTTCGCGTCCAGTGTAGCAAAGAAAAAAACAATTATGCTGCTTTATTTATGATTTAGTAATCATTTCCGGTCCGATTTATTCTTTTCGTGGTAATTCAAGCGGAAATTAGAACAGTATTCCTTAAAATCGCGAACCAAAACGTGACCGAGGGCACGTTTCTCGTTTCGACCAATCGCTGACGCGTCTTTTGTGACGTCGCGCTTCTTGGCCCCGCAGCAGTCACGTGAGCTCCGCTTCTCCTGGCTTCTCCCGTAACTCTCGGGGCGTCGCCCCAGTCGATCCCGGTGCGATTATTACCGCGTCTGTTTAATTGATTTGCGCGGCACACAAGCGCCGGTTTCGGCTGAAATTTGGGCAACGTGGCCTGAGACGTGCCTGGAACCCAGTTCAATCACCAAAAAGATGTCCGAAATTGCCTTCATTGTCCCTTTAAATGTGAATACTGTAAACGACTTATTTTTTGCGGGCTCAATATTTCGCGATTTAGCTCAAAGCTGACGTTTTGGAATAATTCACAGGTTTTAATTGTCCCGACGCGGTGAGATCTTAATATAGACTCCAATATGTTTACGTTTTACCTGAATTGTTCGCAGGACCTATTTTTTGCGAACTGTAGGCGATTCACGAAATTCTCAAAAATTAAGTCATCCACAGTATATAAAAACAAGAAAGCAAGTAAGCATGATACAAAAAAAAAAAAAAGCAATGTTAAGAGATTATACAGTGAACATCATACAGCGGCTGCTCAAACAGCTCACCGTCGTGGATCACGGTAAACTCTAAGCAAGACATCACTTATGTATGTGGCACAACAGTTCCTACTATACTTGTGCTTATCAAAGGTTGTCAAACTGTTCGGTCAACTCCTCCCGGACAAGAAGGATATTTCACCTGAGCGTCGTAGACCACCTGCACATCCTCGAGGGGTCCATACTTGGAGAACACTTCCTTCAGGTCCCTCTCCTGCGTGTACAGACTCAGGCCAAACACCCCCAGGCAGCGGCTTGCATTGGGGTTGTCCTGCAGCACACAGAGGCACAAGAAGGGCAGTCAGGGTACTGACAGCTAGACATCGGTTCGCTAATGGGTCTCACCACGAACCATTCATTTAGACACATTCTCCCACATAGAGCACATTTTTGTGCAGTGCTCTCCTTACTTGTAGCCCTTCCATAAGAGCCATCAGTGAGTTGGAGCAAATGTGTAACTTTTGCTCCAACTTTTCTCTAGCGAGTGCTACAGTAAAGGTGAACATGGCCCAGTACAAGGGGTTCCTCTCTTACGAAAAGTAATGGTAGCTATTTATTTATTTGCTGTTTTGAAGATGCTACGGTACACTCCAGGAAGGCGCCGAGACTCTTAGCCTTTGCCACTGTCAGAGTTAAAGTAAGACGCAAGGTCATGATATATATTTTTAAAAAATATTTGCAAGAACAAATTTGAATTTCATGGCATTCCCCAAGTAATTTAACTTGGTAGGTCTAGTTAGAGATACTACCACGTGTTTAAACTGCCCGCGACTTTTTAAAAAAAGCACCAATCCCGGTACAAATATATGCAGCCGTACCCCATACTCCCCTTAAGATTTCCCGTTAGACTACTGTTCACCTCATGATGGACTGCAGAGGATGCTACGAGCCATCGGTGCCAATCCAGTGCCGTGAGAGCGAGTAAGTAAGATTAAGGTTTTAATGGCACAGCGGCAACGGAGCAGTGCCGCGAGAGTGTCGCCTAATCTTGGGCATAGCAAAGCGCCGGGCGTGTAGTCATGCAACACATTCACGGCGCTGGACTGGCCGGGTGGTTCGTAAAATCTGCTGCAATCTTCGGCAACGTGAAACTGAGCACCTCGCAAGGTACTGGCACGACCAGCTTACGATGCGCTTCACTCTAAAATTTTGCTAACCAAGTTTTTCTTTTTGTGGTATATCATCGGCAGATGCTGAGGATACACTCACCCGACTTCCGATGTGACGGCGCCTGTTAGACATGGGAGAACGACTGTGGCTCCTGCGAAGTAGAGGCACCACCAGTGTCAAACCGCCCATCTTGAATAACCAACGAGACAATCACTCCTCTTTCCAAGGCACACCTTACATAAAGACACAGCAAAGTCAAACACAGCACACACATCCTACAATACTCCTTCAAAACTGGGCCCAGGTACCCCAACTTTTTAAAGGACTGTGGTAGGGCACACCCCACCGCATAAGCGGGATACCGCAACGAAGTTCTAGCATCCATTTTGTCAACCACATTCTGGTCGCACCACGGAGGCACCAATTTCTTGCTCGAAAAGATACCAGAACGTTTAAAAATTGACCGCATCTCCACGTGGTGAATGATGTTGATTGTGGCGAAGCTGTGGTGGTGCTTGTCTGCGTAGACGCTGAGCCGCAGCATGCCGAGCCTTTCATTCGTTTTCATCCATGTCAGAAAGAGAATGTGTGGTATGGAACGTGGTTATATACGCATTTGAGCATTTGACCGCAGCGCCCTCTCGTCTATAAACGTTGAGCCAATGCATGCAAAGTTTAACGCGATTATATACGCATTTGACCGCAGCGCCCTTTCCTGTATAGACGTTGAGCGGCTACATGCAACGTATCATCCACGACATCCCCAGCTCTTTAGTTACTACCCCATCTAGAGAGCCCCCTACTCGTCCCGCAGCCGTGGCCGAGTGGTTAAGGCGATGGACTAGAAATCCATTGGAAACCCCTTGCACAGGTTCGAACCCTGTCGACTGTGCAAACAGATTTTTTTTTTCATCTTTTCTTTTCCCTACACGAGCACGTGCTCACGTGAGCTCACGAACAGGAGCACAAGCACCGGACGCCAGAGCTACGGACACCTACGGACATAGGCCAGACCCTAAGGAGCTTCGCCCCTAAAAGGAATAAACGTAACAGTCGTTACGTCACTCTGAACATAAAACCAGCGCCGCTCCATGGAAGTATGGCAGCAAGCTGCGTCAAGCTGCGTGCCCGCAAGACCTTGCCGAACTTGGACGAACCGGATCTCCCTTCTCTCCTGCGTCTATTACACTCCTGCGGGGAGGGGCAACTAAAACGGCCAGGTTGTAATGCGTTGACGCCACCAAGTGGCGAAGCTCGACCCCGCCAGGTTCTATGAAGCCTTGGCCGTGAAAGAAAGCATTGGCATGGTTGTGAGCCTTGCCAATTGGTGGCATCGAGGCATCCTAACCTGGCCGTTTTAGTTGCCCCTCCCCGCTCCCTGCAGGAGTTGAATAGGCCAAGGAGAAAAGGAAAATCCAGTTCGGCCCAAGTTTGACTTCCGCAAAGCAGCGCTAGTTTTAAGTTGATGTAAGGACATTCGGTTGATTCCTTTTATGTAATGTTTCGGTGTTTTTTCGAGCAAAAGACTGGGGTCTCAGTGGTGTGGGCAGAATATGGATGGCAGACAATAATATGGGCGTTAAAATTTTGTTGCAGTATCCCTTTAACATAGTGTGGCAAAAGGTGGCGATGCGAGCACAAAGGTTTGTCCCATATCTCATGAGCAAAACAGAGTACCAGATGAAGCCAGGCTCCTGTAATCGCTTTTCAAGGTACTGCAAGTATGTACAGAGTGGCATAGAATCAGCTTGGGAACCTCAACAGGTTTAAATAAAGTTTTTGAATCACCAGCATGGATTAGTTTTTCCTGAAATAAGTTAGTGCCTCCTTGCCAGTCGGGAAGTCTGTTATTTTTGTCCCTGTAGAAAGCTTAGACACACTGGGATCTACCAGCATCTGTTGCAACTCCTATGAATGCTTCTCATGAATTCAATATCAATATTGTGCTCCCAAGCCAGTACAAAAAACATACACAGATCCTACACAGTCAAAACATCATATACACGAGTATCTCCACGTATATGCCCCATTTTTCCTTTGCCTTTGCGAAGGGTTTTCATATAAACTTGGCAGCGCAGTATTGATCAAGATTGCAGAACCAACTGGCCCCTTCCACAGTGCTGATCAGAGTAAACATCCAGTTTCCATGCGAGAGATAGCTTCTGAACACAAGAAATACCATGAACTGCATACTTATGTACATCATGCCAACACTACTGGACACTACTTCCTCGCATGTCTAAGCATTGGGGTATCATGCGAAAATGCCAGCCTCTCGTTTACTTTCACGATATCCAATAACAGGTCACCCAAACAAGAGTGAAGGATGGCCGATATGAGGAGAGCCGTCCCAGAACAGACAATAGCAGTTAAATCTGGGACCTAGGAGTGTTTTGGACTCCAGCTGGGTTTAACAACCTACTTCCCTTTTTAAGATCAGATACCTAACAACGGTAAATTCCTCTCGGACCCGAAAGCAACGGCCCTACAGTTCGGTGTAATGGTACTATGGTCACTACAATCACCTAACGAGCTTGCTCACACCAAGAGCGTTCAAACTCCTAGATGTTTTAGCATATACAAAAAACCTAACACCTAGCTAAAAGGCACACGAAAAAGATGACTTCCAGGCTAAAGCAGAAAGGAGACCCAATGACCAGAGACCCCCATGCCAGCCATAACTCACTTCAATAAATCCCCGTGAAAAAGACTTTAGGCAACGAATGCAGAAAGAACTAGTCTGCGGCTACATCAACCCATTAAACTCACCCCTAACTGAAATGAACACAGAACACTGTCAGGAAGAAATAAGCCACAACATGTTTCACACACTAATACAAAGTGTCACATGATAACCCAAGTGGACAATTAGACAACCGAAACAAAAAAACAAACACCTTCAAAGAAAACATGGGGGTCCTTCAATGCCCTACAGACATCCAAAAGATGCATGCATCACACTGCAGTACCCCCGGACACACAATACCCCCAGCAAGCACTTGGAGTTTTGTTTTTTGTTTTTTTTTTCCCCTGGGTAAATGCAGTAAATACACTTGAAGGAAAACTAGCCCTCACCCATGTTGGGAGCCATCTTCAGTCATGTTTCTGGAACCAAAATTTCAATGTACATACACTTTGCCAAATAACCTTTTACAGGCAACCCCAACAGGAAGCCTAACGCACGACCGGCTGACGTTCGCCAATCCCGAGAGGGAGATGCTTTCGGAAATGTGGTTCAACTCCCACTGTACCCTCTGTGGCCTCGCCTCTTAAAGAGCATAAACAGCCCAATACATCCCGTGCAGCAAAAGAAACTCCTCGCAATCTAGCGGCACTTGGTCTCAGACACTGTACTGCCAGCTTTCCATATAGACGATAAACTAACAAAATTAATATCCAACAGAATGCCTCGTGTGGCGAGATAGATAGGTTATGATACATAAGGCAGCCAAGAACTAGCCAAAGAAATTCTTTTAATTTAGGAGCTACGATTGCCATACTATTTGGACTGAAAGCATGGGCTGGCGGGTTGGTACCGAGCTCGTGAGAAATGTTTGCAGGCATTTGTGCTCGCATGCAGGGAGGCCTGGCCTACTTAAAATACACGATCCAAGACAAGCTGCACAAATGAGGCAGAATGGCCCCGCAGTACACGTGAATATAAAGAGCCCAGTGCTCCGCTCGATCCTTGTTATTGGTCTGCCAGCTCTCACTCCCAGCTAAGATGCTCGACAAACCCAACATTATGTTTTATAACATAACAGTACATAAAGAAAGCAAACCCTGCGGTCAAAACATTTGCAGTGCAAATGTTGAATGCGGTGCAAATCTTCCGTGCACTTTTAGAACTTACCCAACAATTATGCACAAGGGGGGGGGGGGGGAGGGGGGATTGTTCAAGACTGACCTAACAAGAACCTTGCTAACGAGATAACATCTTAGTCGAGCACACGTGTTGAAAACCACGAGATTACCAAAAGCAGCGAGTGTCGGAGGCGTGGTGCGCTGTGCAATCAATTACTTCATGCCGAACTCGTCTCCCTGGGTTGCAAGACGAGGACCTGGTTCCTGGTAATAGGTAAAATCTCGTAAAAAGCACACAAACTAGTCAAAAAAAAAAAAAAAAAAGCCTTGAAGGACAAGGACTTTAACACGACACCAAGTGGACACCGTGCAGCCGGGGCAAAAGGTCAACTACTCGGCCAAACAGATCGGAGCTGCAACATGCAAACCACGTCATGCACGGTCACAACTTCCACAGATACTGCACCGTCGAGAACGTACATAACAAATGTTACTTGGCGTGACAATCCTGCGACATCGGGGCACACGCGCCCACCACCCAAAAAAGACATGCCACTCAAAGCTGCACCCCGCAGGGCGCCGACGGTCTTAGAGACAGAGGCATCACCAGGAGGGCTTCACTCACCTCCTGCCACGGGAGCTGCAACCAAACAGGAAAAAAAGAAAACGTCAAGAGAAGTAGACTTGGACTGCCAAGCCGGCAACGAGACAGGCTCGACATCCAACACGTGCGTTCTCAAACTGTGTACCCCAGGGGTACTCTAGTGCATTCCCCCGAGCTCCCAAATTTCAACAAACCTCCCTGCCACAAAGCGTTTTCCAAATTTGAGCATTGTTCTCAGCAGGTCTGAGGCACCCATTGCACAGCTACGGGCCACACGGTTCATACTGCGCACATCACTGTTACGAGGTTCAGAGGCTTCTGCACCGCTTTACAACATCATTGTCGAGTCTGCGAAAGGTACATCAAGCTTGAGAGATAAAGGTTCCAAAGATTGAGCGGTTCCAGCGATCTTCTTTTGTTAGTTTCTTGAATGACTCAAAAACTGCACATACAGTCGAACCTCGTTATAACGAACTAGCATCGTAAGCAGAAATTTGTTTGCTATATACGATATTCGTTATAAAAGTACACACAAACATTGACGCGAACGTTCCCGCAATCGAGCCCGTGCAAGAATGTGCGCAGCACTAAGATATCAAAACGCACTATCGCGGACCACGAGATCCTTACCTGTCACTAAGTGGCATTAAAATATAAATCAGAGTGTGAGGATATCTTTTTGCAACAAGAGAAACGACGTTAGCTAGATCTATTCCATTTATTTGAAGACGTGATTTTGGGCTGGTGCACAGTGATGCACGCGCAGCAGTCGAAGGAAGGGACCTTTGTGTCTCGGCATGCCAAAGGACGTCGCTCTGTGAACATTTGGAGCTGCGCTACACCCGAGTTTTTGTGACCCCGTACACAGGCACAATGGCAAATTCACCGTAGACTACAAACCAGAGCGAGAGCGAACATCAATTCTGCTTCAAACTCGGGAAGTGTAGAACAGACACCTTTCAAATGATTCAGCAGGCTTGTGTCAAAAAGCACTGATTAAGAGGCAGTCGCGCTTCAGGGACGGCAGAACATAGCTGGAAGACGAAGAGCGGTAGGGCAACCTGATCCGACCCTCTCCTTGACTTTGGCGACGTTCTGCCATTCTTGAGGTGAGAGTGCCACTTAAAGCACCTCGCACACCTTACCGCTTTTTGACATGAGCCTTCTAAATCAATTCAGAAGACTCTGTTATAGATTTGCAGAGTTTGACGTAAAATTGATGTTCGCTCTCTCTTTGGTTTGCAGTGTATGGAGAGATCGCCATTATGCTCGTGCATGTGGTCAAACAAACTCGTGTGGCGCAGCTCTAAATGTTCAGAGCGATGCCCTTTGCCATAATGATGTAGGAAGGTACCTGCCTCTGACTGCTGCGCATGCATCACTGTGCTGCCCTTTCTTTTACGCTACAAAATCAGTCCCAGAACTTTGTGATCACACCTTGTATTGTCATCATCAGATCTATTATTCTCATTAGTCTTCTGTCCAGTGTTAATATTCCAAGGTGCTTTGATTTATGCCTGGTGAGTTCTCTGGGTCACAAATATTTTGTAATGTCATAATTATCAACATATTGCATTTAAAAATGAAGTACACATATGTATTTATCCACCTTAAATTTTTAATTTTTGCTCAGTCAGATACAACATAAGACGGTGCAAGGGGGAAAAGGGTGGAAACTAGGAAAAGTGGAGTGGAGAGGGGCGACCTCCTTCCCACAACAACTTTTCTCGTGCCCACCCTTTTTTAATGTGAAAGCATTAACTGTCCCATGGAGCGAGCCGACGTCATCAGCCGCGCCCAACGGCAGATAACTTCCCGAAGCCACAATCTGAGGCATCCCAGCTTTGAAACCATGCAAAAAGCCACGCAAAACGGCAGTGATATGAAGCTGCCACGCGTCTGTTTCAATTAGTGCCACCCCATGGCACTGCGTGCCCGCGCCGGAGCAGAAACAGCCGAGGCACCCACTGATCCTCTCTGCGCCTCAGCCGTTTCTGCTCCGGCGCAGGCACACAGCGCCGAAAAGTTTAGAAGCGGTCGCGGCGCAAAAAACGACATTCATGCTTTCGCATTCACAACTCGTAAAAAGTGCTTAGGTGTACCTCGAGCCTTTTCTTTTCCTCCGTCTTTCTTGTGTTGTATCTGACTATAGTTTAGGTTTTTGTATTTAAATGCTTACTTAAGCTTATTTAGTATTTTCTCATTCATGCTGCCGTATCTATTTTCCGTTTTTGAGATTGCGACAGGTTCTCAATCTGGCCTCCTAGCCAAAAACGCTTTGAGAACCCTGCTTTAGAGCATCCACACAATCTGTCGGCATAGGTGCGAGCAATGGCGACACCCTTTTTGAAGGAAACAAAACTCCCAATCGAACACTTCCTCCTCCAAAGAAAACTTTTCAGCAGAAAGTGAGACTCACTAGTACTTGCTGCTGCGCCTGGGTGAACGTGAACGGGATCGAGAGTGACTGTAGTGACGATGTCTCCTGCGCGATGACCGGGAATGACTCCTGCAAGACACGCAAAACATTTCTCAACATCCAGTCACATGCCGGCGCTCACAAACCACCTCCAAAGACCTCGCAGAACCACAAGAAAATTACGAGCGTCAATAATCCGACACCAAGGGTGACAAGGTTCTGGATACAGACGGGACAATGCAAATATTTCAATTTGACCTCTCAGCTTTACAGTGATAGACTGACAGAAAGACAAAGGATGCGATTCTGTAAACGGACCTAGAATGTCCGTGTTCGCTTTGGGGGTTCCAAAACAGTACCGTTCTCTCTCCCTGCCAAGATCAAAGAACATTTCTCTAGCATTAAGACTTCGCCCCAAAACCTCAAAAGAATTACCAAACAAGTCGAACACTGCGAAAGAACCTCTCGCTCTCTCTCTCTCTCTCTCTCTCTTTATAATCTTTGTATGGGCAGACCTTTTTAAAAATAACTGGTAGAAGAAAACAGCCAACTTATCGGTGTCCCCAATCGGAATAGATGTTCCAGATCTTCCCACAGCTACAGTCGGTGACAGGTCACAGGTTCAACCCTCTTTCGACTTTAGCAGAGCAAACGCTGGAGAGGAGGTCGCCTCCTCTCTAGCGTTCTTTCTGCTAGAGTGGAACGAGTTGGGAGGAGCTTCCCCTAAACTCTCAACCTGTTGCTGACTACATACACCCCCTTTTCGTCGAGACTTTTGCACGGGCTAGTGGGAGCCGCGATCCAGGCCGACAGATTTCTCCGCAAACACAACTTTCACCGGCGTACTTATCATCCAACACCGCCGGTGCATCGAAAGAGGTCCCAAGGTGGCAACAAATTATGTCACAAAAGCCAGCCGCTCGTAGAAGACTCAGCCAGTGATGTGATTGGTCTACGCCGTTTTGGCGCACCTTTTGGAGCAGCCAAAACGGTGTTTTGGAGCAGCAAAAGTGGCCTTTGGAGCAGGCAAAACAGTGTTTTGGAGCAGCAAAAGTTGCTTTTGGTGCAGCCAAAACAGTGTTTCGGAGCAGCAAAAGTGGCTTTTGGAGCAGATATTCTTAGAAAAATAAACATATTCGTTTTAAGTACTGGACGAACGAAGGACACTTCGCTCGCCGCAATAAACAAATTATGGTCAAGTTCGACCACCTGGGAGTCTTTCAACATGTAACTGATATGCCAATGACATGACACATTTTGCAATGCTTTAGTTAAATATACATATATATGTACCGTTATAGATAAATAAGAACCAAACTGCACATATTAAAATGTGTTTGAAAATGACCAGCTTAGTAGTAAATATCACAGCATCAGGTTGACAACCGTAGTTATATAATATAATAAATGGAAGCAGTCTCCGACTGATGAAACACGTAACTACTGCAGTGCAATGTGAAATTGTACAGAAGACAAATGTGCATCAAGACTAGCGGGTGCTTTTCTTTTTGCTTTTCGAAACTTTCTACAAGGCTGCTGCAAGCCTCGCTTTGCCTAATGAATTCCCACTTTCGATGTCTTCAAAGAGACATTGAGACATCCCACAAGTGAACAGTGCTGTGGGCGTGCCGGGCAATTCCGAAAAACCGCTTGCCGCCGTTTTACTGGTTCCCGACGTACGAGCTTTTCGTCAAAAGTAAGCAAACATAAAACAATGGGTTGCAAGCGTCCCGGCTGGCGCCTCTGTCGTGCAGTCATGTTCGCATGCACATGAGGGCAACTTCGACAGGCTTGCATTTGCACGTGCTTCGTCGCGTGAACGGAGATGGCTGTTCGATCGAAACAGACACCATGCCACTCCGCTCCGTCGCCAACTGATTCTCAAAATTGTATGCAAAATGTAATTGTCCAGCATACGACAAAAAAAAAAAAAAAAACAGTCCAGCGGCACGTGCTTGCCAGGCCGGCAGGCGAGGTACAAGCTAAACACACAGAAAAAAAGAACCTGAGCGCATCGATGCAAGACATCGCGAGTCAGGGTCAAAAAATACTTGGAGCGCTTTCTGCAGCGACTGAAGCGTCAACACACGCCCGCGTCTATCGTTGAAATTTTTTTTTTTAAAGACTCGAGATGAGACACGTGAACGACGAGAGCGTGAAAGGAGAGGTGGCGGGAAAAACCACTGATAGTGGGAAAAACTATGCAAGACCGGATGGACGATTGATACAGGGTACTTTTTTGTTGGGCGGCCGCTTGCGCCACCTAGCTTATGCATGCTCAATTACGGTACTCAGTTTATTTTCGGTTTTGAAAGACGACCAAAATTGGTCTTTTGGCGCAGGCTTGGCGCATATTACCCATATTTTGGCAAAATGTAGCAGGATGTAGCAGTGTTAGCCCCTTGGCGCAGTTTGGCGCAATTGGCGCAGCAATCACATCACTGCTCAGCAAAAAGTTAGAGAAGACAAGCGTCGCTACCACCGCGGCATCCTAACTCGTGACCGGGCAACAGCACGACTCTTCCACATCGTCGGGTGGAAATCGAGGAACCAAAAATGATGATGCCTGTGAGCACGTCGGCCAAGATGCACTCCAGCCACCGGGACATCCGCATATGCAACTCGGAGATGACACTATAATTGATGTGCGGCTTTTTAGTCGAGTCGCTGCGGCGGCGCCGTTATCGGCAATGTGCACGCACAGACGCTTTTGCCTCGGACACACCCGTTTTCTCGCTCAAGCGCAGTGCCCACACCCGGTGTGGAAAAACATGGGCTTGTTTGTACATGGCACGTTGGCGTCTAGTGGGTGACAAGTGAAGTCCCCAGTAGGCGGTCCGCCTCGGGCGCAAGCTTTCCACCTTCAACGACTGTTCGTCGCACGTGCAACGGAAGGCGACGAGCAATTGCTGGAGGCGGAGCATCTAATGCCCTTTTAGCCTGTCGCTGACCATAAATGCAGTGATGCAATTGGTCTCTGTCATTTTGGAGCAGCAAAAAGAACTTCTAGAGCATGGGTACACTTTTTTTCTATTTTTTTTTTTTTTTTTTCATTTCATTAAAAAGCCCACATCTAGTAAATTTATAATATAACACGCATTTTAAATGCAGTGCGAAAATTCTTTATTGCACGATACCTAGGAAAATGCACATTTGCCCAAGAGGCGCTAGTAAAGGGTTCAGCAGAGCAACTGCAGCTTTTCCTTGATTGTTGATGTTTAGATGTTCTTGAACATTCGTTTTCGCCATTTTCCTTAGGCTGTTCTACTTCACAATTTAGGTGATGTCACCTGTTGCCTGTGCTTTTTCGGTGTCTGTAGTTGCACTTCCCGGGCATCGCGCACAACTTAAACCATGTCCACCATGTAGCGTAAAACAGATGCGGAACAAGCAAACCAGGAGTAGCTAGCAAAGAGTATGCGAGGGAACAAGTTGAACAAGGGGCAAGATCGCAAGATGGCGGATGGGCGAAATCGAATCTGGAACCACCGGGACTGCTACCATTGTGGCCAGTCGCTTAACGGGCACCCACTAAATGTGTCTAAATATAAGAAAACTTCCTCGTTGAAATTTTATAATTTATGTTACCATACACATAAAAAAAAATTATATCTTATTACCTTAAAATATTTTATTGCAAAAAAAATATATATATATTGACTATCATTGGGAAATTTAAAGGTTTCCAAGCACTGCTAGAAGTTCTAAGGCTTTCAAGGTCTGGAAAATGCAATTCTCAAATTCGAGGGTTTTTAAGGTTTTCAAGGACCTCGTTGGGATACCCACCGCGAGCGGGACCGTGAGCGCGAGGGCGGTCTCCGGCGGTCGTGCACCTCCCTGCTCTGGCTGGCCTCCTCCTCCCCGGGGGAGCCCTCGTCCCCTCTGCTCTTCTCCTCCTCCTCCTCAGCCTCTTCCTCCTCCTCCTCCTCCGAGGGGGCCTCTCCCCCGGCCCCGTCCCCCATCTGCTGCTGGCCCCCCTGCTGCTGGTAGGCCTCCTCCTCCTCCTCGTGGACCTCCTCCGGGGTGCCCTGCGAGGGTAACAGATTGAAGATCAGATTGAGGATCAGGCACCACACCCAGAGTTGCCAGCAGAGAAACAATCTAATAGGAATTTGCAGAGGGATGCCAGTAATCAAGGACCAGAGACAAGACCCACCAAGTTGTACTTCAACAATGCATGAAAAAACAAGAAAGTGCAAAAAGCAGAGGAGCAACAGTGGACATGTAGAAATCCTTAAAGATTTTGTGACGTGACATGGGGATTTGTAGATACTTGTAAACTCTCCCATGAACAAAGTACTCACGTCCACCCACACATCCCTAGAATGAAACTGGTGAGACCATGCACTATTGCGTACACAGGGTGTCTAACAAATTATTCTATTGAAATTCCCTGACTTTTCCAGGCTTTCCCTGACAATTTCAGGTGAAATTCCCTGACCACTCTAGAGGCGGTTGAATATATAAGACCATTACAACACAAGGGATTTGAGCATTGAGCACAATGAGGATTATTTTACACGGGCCTAATCTAACTTGCATATTCCGAAATATTTGGGATCGTCCAGTCCGGATTAAATGAGCACTTTCTTGCCGCTGACATTGTCAGTGAAGAGGCCACTTCCGGAAACACGACGAAAACACTGCGCTCAACCACACACGTCAATACACCAATGGCAACATGGCCGCCACATGCACTTTCGGATACTTTCGGCTTAAGGCTTGGATTGAATTCGAGTCGGTGGCTCTTCCATTTGTTATGAAATCTAGTAGCTCTAACTGGATCTAGTTTAGTGTCGTGCTCTCAATCCAGTCCAATCCATGGCTTTGACTGGATTTGTCGATTCTCTTTGCATCGGGTAGCACACTCTACATCGGGGGAGCAGAGCCCGCGCCTCACTCTACGCAGAATTTATTGCCTATATTTCTGCCCCCAAGTCCCCAAGTCTTTGCTCAGGGCGCTCAATGGCGTTTCCAGCTCATTTTCCCTGACTGGGCTCGCTTTTTGACAATTTCGCTGACAATTCCCCGATTTTTCCAGGTAATGAAAATTTCCCTGACAATTCCCGGTTTTCCCGGTCGCTAGACACCCTGGTACATGTGACATCAGAAGCATGTTCCAGCACAGTCCCAAAAAAGTTTTCACTTGCAGAAATTGACATGACTGCAGTCCTAAAAAAATGAAGCACATTTATAATTGCATGTTAAGGCCCGTTGACACACTTGCGACTCCTTAGAACCGAGTGCCTTGAAACCTCTTCAAATTTCTTACGAGAGAACACACTCGCACGCCAGAGCCGTAAATGTAGAGAGTTTGGCCATTCGTTGGGAAGTATAGGAGACAAATCAGGAGGCGCCATAGGCCGAGAGCGGGCTGGGCGTGTTCCAGGGCGTCTTCAGAAATTCGAATGTGACCAACCAGAAGCCGGAAATAATACCCTGGCGGTGGTCGCGAGAAACAAACCCATACCTGCCAACCTGTGGACTTTCAAATTCGTAAAACTCCCGCGGCCGCGCGGGGGGGGGGGGGGGGGGGGGGGGGGAAGAGTACACAAAGCGATGTGCAGTGTAATGTCAGCCTTGCCACCGTGCAAAACGCTTACATCACAGGTGCACGTGCTACAGAATCCAGTAACTTTTCTTTTTTGTACGGCACGAAGTAGGACTTCAGGAACACCTGAAAGTACCTCTTTTGAGGTTTGGAGTTCGCCATTGCGCCGCGAAGCCACCGCAACCAGGGGAATGCTACGATTACACGTGCACCAAACACACACAGACGCCGCACTGCTCGCCTCAAAACTCGCCGAAACAGAGAGGCCTAACCACGCCTTAACACGCCGCACCAACTTGCCCCGCCGAACACACAAACTATTCCAGCCTTTGTACACGAACAAAGGCTTTGAGCTTTGGGCTGGTTTTGGATCCGTGGCCACCGGATAGACGGATAGTAAAAACAACGACGCTGCCGTGGACGGTACTTACCGCCCTCTTGCGGCGGTGCAAGGTACCGCCAGCAACAACCTTAAAGACCGACCTACGGAACCATTTTCCGCAAGGTAGGAAAACGCCCCTCGGGCGCTTCTCTTCTCACCCTCTCCCAAAAGTCACGTGATGCCAGGGGCTTCTTTCGTGTCGGCTTTTCCTGTAGGGATAATCCTCAAAAGCGAAAAATGAGCGGCTAGCTGCGAGCGCGACACCGACCTTGAGACTTCCAGGTGCCTTCTCGTTTACGCGGGCTCGCTCAATCCGCGAAACTAAGGAAGTCAGCGCAGCCAAAGGCTCTTTCTTTTTTTTTTTTTTTTATGAGCTGCATTGCAGGCCTGACGCCGCTCGGTCGGAGGAAATCGAGAGGCCGAGATATGCTTGTGTCGTTCCAGCAGCCGCCCTCTGGCATTGCGCGGCTGCTGGAACCATCCCGGTGTCTTCACAAGGATTGGCTTGCGCAATAAAGGGTTCAGATCATCGATAATCAATTTCTTTCCAAAACATATAAATCAGGTTGCTTTCCCTAATCCCTTCATTACTGTTCGAAACATATATCTCCTCTCGTATGTTGTTCATCCTATTTTGCAGCATTTTGCGTATTTATTCTTCCTTACCTCTGCTTGATGACTGTTTTATAAGTTGATAAAGGCCTTTAAATATTGGCGCGGGCTTGCGCGATCAACGCTGTACTGGATTTATCCAATATTTGACGAGATTGGCGTTAGGAGGGTGGAGGAAGCAAACGGAAATTCTGGATTCTAATGAAGACGGCGCAGTGGTAAGATAGGTTTTTGCTTCTCCCGCCTCCACAACGCCCCATCGTTTGCACTATCACAACTTCTCAGTAACCTAGCTGTATACCACATTTTACTCATAGTTACTATAAATGTGGCCCCACAGGCTTTCCCGTTATGAGCGAGACGACTTTTTAATGACCGGCGAATCTCCTGGGTGAGAATAAATATTATCACCTTCCCACAACAACCACTCTTTTCTCTCCCCCTCCCCCCCCCCCCCCCCCACTTTCCCAAGTTAGGGAGACATCAGGCCACTTCAGGAAGCAGCTTGCACACACGGCTTTTTGGCTACTCATTCTGAACACATTCGAACGTGGAAGTAAACACAGCGCATGAACGACGCCCAGTTCATTTGCAACCTAAATAGGGTGACTCTTCTGTTGGGACCCAATCAATTTCATCATCAATCATTATTTGTTATGATTTCATGGTGAAAGTATGTTCGTCGTGATGCCACAGAAGTGATTCATTCAAAGGGAGAAATATGTCCTCGTATTTATTTTTGCGGAAATACTCGCTCCTGTGACGCTCTGGTGCGTAAGGTCAAAACACCCGAGGCAGTTCGTAATACTTTACAACTGTCGTTGACGATGAAATATTTGCGGGAAGTGCATACAATTGTTTACACCATATTGTAGCACCCTAAACCAAAACATACCTAAACACAAAAAATTGTCGCAATCGCCAAAAAAAAAAAATAAATAACTCTGCGAAAATTGTTGCCCCTTTCCCCTCCTCCCTCTATCTTTTGTTTTTTTCCCCGCGCCACTACAAAGAATAGCGGCCGAGCAACGAATTTCCATCAAAAACCTCGCTTCTTGGAGAAAGGACTCCAGGGTATATAATAGTGAATAAGTTAGGGAGTTTGTAGAAATAATAGGCGACCATTGAATCTAACCTTCTGCACAAATCATACCCGGGATATTTTCTTTTTCCTTCCACGCGATTAGAAGGCGAGACGCTAAGGGAATTTATGTGCACTAACATGCTGCTTTTAAGAGAGAGTGTCAGATTTATAGTGCATGTCAATTGACATTTAAACAGTTTAATCACTGTTCACAAACATTCGCGGCTTGGAGGATGACATGGAAGCATGGCGGAAAGCAGCTTGCTTGAAATTGAAGTCTATATTGCATTGCACTGGTGTGAAATAGTATTACGTATTTTTGTCTTATTTCTGTTCACCAAAATAAAAACAGCGTTTAGAAACCGAACACTGCGTTTTGAGGAGCGCGGAAAGGACTTAAAAAACCGGGACAACCTGAACGATACGAGGCGCCTTGTGTCACTCAGCTTGTCCTGGTTTCTTGTTTTTCTGCATGGAGCCTTTCAAAAGGGGATGAAAAATTATGAACCGACTGACCCGACTTACCACGTTAGAGCAGTTCATTTTCATTATGAAAGGCTCTCTTCAAGCGTCTTGCATAGTTAAGCTTGTACTGGTTCGTTTTTATTGTCGGTTCCTTTCAAAAAGTGAGCCACCACACCAACTATTACCACATTCTTAATTTGCGGAAGCGGAGAAGTGGAAATGCGACAAAAGGAAAGATTCGCCCGCGTTATTTCAGTCCTATAGAAAAGCGGACCGGATACAAGAGGGCCGAAATATTTTACAAGAAACACGCAATCTTCTCTATAATTCTGTCTAACAGTTTTATGTGAAGGTATACTTGGACGTCGGCATTATTCGTTTAGAAATGCGTGGAAGAACGTAAGTGGGCGAACGAGACGCCTCCGTGTTTTGCGTCACGCCTGCATTTCAAAAGTTAGACATACTGGTTCCCGACACCAGCACGATTGACGACTCCGCCCGGGTATTTGATTGTTTATTGATACGGAGAAGAAGGGGAAGAGCGCAACGGCCCGCGGCCGTAGTGCGTTCTGGCTCGCGCTCTGGCGGGCAGTCAGATTGAAAACCCACCACTGAAAACCACCCCGTGTACGGAGTCAACAACATGATAATCTTTGAATGGGAGTGGACATAGACGTATATTGATCCGATGCAAAGTTTCGCTTGATTCCTGAACGAATAATGCCGGCGTCCCAGTATACCTTAATTCATATCAAATTGTTAGACAGAATTGTAGAGAAGATTGTGTGTTTCTTGAAGAAGATTTCGGCCCCTTCTTTCCGGTCCGCTTTTCTATAGGCCTCAAATAACGCGGGCGAATCTTTCCTTTTGTCGCATCTCCACGTCTCCGCTTCCGAGAATTATGAATGTGTAGGTTGGTCCAGTAGCTTAGAGCTCACTTTTTGAAAGGAACAGAATATAAAAACGGACCAGTACAAGCTGAACTATGCAAGACGCTTGAAGAGAGCCTGTCGTAATGAAAATGAACTGCTCTAATGTGGCAAGTTGGGTCAATCGGTTCATAATTTTTCATCCACTTTTGAAAGGCTCCAGGAAAAACAAGAAACCAGGACAAGCTGAGTGAAGCAAGGCGCCTCGTATTGTTCAGGTTGTCCCGGTTTTTTATGTCCTTTCGGCGCCTCAAAACGCACAGTATACGGTTTCTAAACGCTGTTTTTATTTTCGCAGAGAAATAAGACAAAAATACGTAATAATTTTTCACATCAGAGCAATGCAATGGAGACTTCTATTTCCAGCAAGCTGCTTTCTTTCATGCTTCCATGCCATTCTCCAGACCGCAAATGTTTGTGCACAGTGAATAAACTATTTACATCTAAATTAACATGCACTATAAATCTGGTACTCTCTCTTAGACGCAGAATGTTAGTGCACATGATTTACCCCCAGCGTCTCGCCTTCTAATCGCGTGGGAGGAAAATGGAAATATCCCGGGCATGATTTGTACAGAAGGCTAGATTCAATGGTCGCCTATTATTTCTACAAACCCTTGACAGATTCACCACCATATACCCTAGAGTCCTTTCTCCAAGAAGCGAGGCTTTTGGCGGAAATTCGTTGCTCGGCCGCTAATCTTCGTAGTGGCGCGGAAAGAAAAAAAAAATAAAGAGAGAGAGAGAAAAAGGGGGATATATATTTTTTTTTTTTTTCGATTGCGGCATTTTGTTGTGTTTAGGTATGCTTTTGTTTATGGTGCTACATTATGGTGTAAGAAATTTTATGCACTTCCCACAAATATTTCAACGTCAGCGACAGTTGTAAAGTATTACGCACTGTCTCGGGCGCTTTGACCTTACGCACTAGAGCGTCACAGGAGGGAGTATTTCCGCAAAATAAATACGAGGGCCTATTTCTCCCTTTGAATCGATCACTTCTGTGGCATCACGACGAACACACTTTCACCATGAAATCATAACACATAGTGATTGATGATGAAAATGATTGGGTCCCAACAGTAGTGCCACATTATTTAGGTTGCGAATAAACTGGGCGTCGTTCATGCGATGTGTTTACTTCCACGTTCGAATGTGTTGAGAATGAGTAGCCAAAAAGCCCTGTGTGCAGGCTGCTTCCTGGAGTGGCCTGATATCTCCCCAACTCGGGAAAGAGGGGGGGGGGGGGGGGGGGGGGGTAGAGAAAAGAGTGGTTGTTGTGGGAAGGTGATAATATTTACTCTCACTCAGGAGAGTCGCCGGTCATTAAAAAGTCGTCTCGCTCATAACGGGAAAGCCTGTGGGACCACATTTATGGTAACTATGAGTAAAATGTGGTATACAGCTAGGTTACTGAGAAGTTGTGATAGTGCAAACGATGGGGCGTTGTGGAGGCGGGAGAGGTAAAGACCTATCTTACGACTGCGCCGTCTTCATTAGAAGCCAGAATTGTGGTTTGCTTCCTCTACCATCCTAACGCCAATCTTGTCCAATATTGGATAAATCCAGTACAGCGTTGATCGCGCAAGCCCGCGCCAATATTTAAAGGCCTTTATCAACTTATAAAACAGTCATCAAGCAGAGGTAAGGAAGAATAAATACGCAAAATGCTGCAAAATAGGATGAACAACATACGAGAGGAGATATATGTTTCGAACAGTAATGAAGGGGTTAGGGAAAGCAACCTGATTTATATGTTTCAGAAAGAAATTGATTATCGATGATCTGAACCCTTTATTGCGCAAGCCAATCCTTGTGAAGACACTGGAATGGTTCCAGCTAGCAGCCGCGCAATGCCAGAGGGTGGCTGCTGGAACGACACCAGCATATCTCGGCCTCTCGATTTCCTCCGACCGAGCTCATGGAGAAAAGCGTTCGGTCGCGCTGACTCCCTCAGTTTCGCGGATTGAGCGAGCCCGCGTCACCGAGGGGAAGGCACCTGGAAGTCTGAAGGTCGTTATCGCGCTCGCAGCTAGCCGCTCATTTTGGGATTTTTGAGGATTATCCCTACAGGAAAAGCCGACAGGAAAGAAATCGCTGCCATCAAGTGACTTTTAGGAGAGGGTGAAAAGAGAAGGGCCCGAGGGGCATTTTCCTACCTTGCGGAAAACTGTTCCGTTGGTCGGTCTTTAAAAAAAATGTAAAAAAAAAAATTATATAATTTTTTTTCGTAAAATTTGAAGCAAGATTCGTAAAATCGTACAATTAGTTCCAATTCGTACATTTTACGAAAAATTCGGAAGGGTTGGCAGGTATGCAAACCTGATAACTGCATTAGAGTAACTCTCGGTGACTGAAAATATGGTACACGTGATGTTTCAATCATGCTCATCCAAAATGATGGTGGAGAGTGCGACTAGCGGAACGATCGACATAATCCGTACGCCAAGCGCCGAGGGCCGGGAATCTGCCGTCCGAGCGGTCACACTCTGTCCGAGCAAAACAGAGCTGAGCGGCGCATTGGTTTCTTACATCTTTCTGCATGATCATGATCAAAACAACATGTGCACCCTATTTTCAACCACGAAGAGTCACTACACTTCACTCTTACGCGCTTATTAAAACCATATACGAACATAGACCTTTGATCAGAACTGTTTCTCGCTACCACCGCCAGGGGATGCTTTTCGGCTTCCGGTTGGTCAAGAGAGCATGCCAAGCCCTCTTTCCGAGTCTGGCGCACGCCCTGGCTCTGCCCGCGCCTCCCATTGACCAAACTCTCTACATATACGGCTCTGTCGCACGCTAGTGCCATCTATGCGGTGACCCAGAAACTGCATATCACTAGATTGAGGGCTTTGTTTGATTTCCGAGGTCAAATGTGCATAATACCTATAAAACGGGGTCATTTATAACTAGGATACTGTGTTTTCGGAGTTTATTTTTCGTCAAATTTGGAGGGTGTTTTTCGGAGTTTATTTTTTTCCGAAAATTCTGAGTTTATAGGAGTTTATTTCTGTTTGATTCCAAAATCTTCGTAATTCGGAGCTTAATTTGGCAGTGTTTCTTATGAAAAACAAGAAAATAATATCCGGGTGTATACGTATGCTAGATATCGAAAAATAAAACGCGCTTATATCAAATAATATTTCTTCAGCTGGGTTTTGTGTTGGTGCCATTGCCATTGGCAATACTAATTTGTCCCACGGCAAAAGCTGCACATATCTGTGGCTTGGATAAACGCCGACACCTTAAAAATAAACTCGTGGAGGTAGTCGCTGGGAAGCACGTATTCATCCCATCCTATCCCATGCTACCCCGCGGCCGCGTGAGGTGGAATGGTAAAGGATGGAATAGGGAAGTTTTAACTGCCCCTCTTCCAATTTTATGCAATCTCTAGCATCCATATATAGCTTTAACTGTTACAAAAACACAATCTCTCTTCCTCTTAAAACACAAATAGTATGGCCCAAACTGGAAACCAATACAGGGGCTTTTGTCGTGACCCGAATGCACAATGACATGTCGTTCTGAATCTTGACAAGATGATCGGTAAGACGCCTTTTTGTCAATGAACCGAGATTTGAAAGGTAACTGTGGTGGCATTCTCCTGGGACCATTGACCCTTTGCGCTGATCAAACTTAATTATAAAATACCGTTTTCATTTAGTTTATTGGAAGAGGGGGGGGGGGGGGGGGGGGTCATTGTCACATCAAAATTCGAAGTGCAAAAATTATCCGAAAAGACGGAGCCCTATTTATAACGTTGACAAAAGTTTTCGAGCCAAGAGAGAAAGGATGATGTGCGTGAGAAATAGAAAATATGCTGACCGCCAAGTTTCTACCGCTACCAATAGATGGCGCCAGTGTGTCCTCTCGTCGTAAAAGATTTTAAGAGGTTCCAAGGCACTCGGTCTTAAGAAGTCGCAAGTGTCTGAACGCGCCTTTACGAGCAATCTGAAACACCTATCTAGCTCTTGAGGCAATGCTGCTACCGAAGCCTAGCAGCATTGCCAAGTTATTTGGAGCTTACAGCAGGCCTTTTTGCCCTCTAACAAGTTGTCATCCGTCTTAAACATGAAGTTACAATAGAGCCTCCATTATACAAGTGTGAAGGTTCCTTTGACCAATGCGTCGTGACATTATGGATAAACTGAACAAATGCCAAGGCCAGCACAGAAGTTTCCATTGCGTCAACACAAGGCCCGCGATGCAAAAATGAGGGTGATAAGAATATTTTTTTTCGTTTTCACAACGCCGGCCTTGCAGTTCTGCATGAATGATAACTTCAGCGCACCAATGTGCTTCAAGTCGTCCTAAGAGTGACTGATTTAGGGGTTTTTGATGATGTTCAGCAAGTTTCGAATTAGAACCTCGTTTATTTTCACTAATTAAAAAGTTTACTAGTATATTTTGGTCATTAGTTCCCGACGTTTGACGTGGCTGGCAGTTTGTACTCCAAAAGTTTTTCTTTTCCTAAAACTTCCAATTTTTAAGATGTTTGATAGGCTTCAAAGAAACGTCCGGTGTAGTAGTTTGCAGGAGTGTCTGTACAAGCTTTGCTGGCGAATTTCAGTTTACTAACCCCTTCTGTAGAAATACTTGTGCACGCTACTTTTCTACGAAATTATTTGCAAACATTCGTCCACAACACGTTTCAAGGTGCCATAGCCTTGTGTTGTTCCAAACACCGAAATAGACAAAGGCAACTTTTTTTCCCTCCTCAATCTATGTTTAAGGTGGTGATAAAAGGGTTAAATAAATATGACTTTTTTGTTACATTCAGGTTACCCCAACCAGCTATTTAAAGGGGCCCTGCAATGACTATTTTACTGGTTTTTAATTTGCACCGAACCCAAGCGCACTGAACGTAGTAACTTAATGAAATCTTTCTTTTCGCCAAATTCGCTTTATTTTAAAAGTTATAAGCAAATTAGAATTACAAAAACAAGCAAAAAATAACCTTCATGACGTCGTAGGTCCTGGCTTCAGTGGCCGTGTACTAGAGGATGGATAGTGAGCTAATCGAGCGCTCACGGCTGCCGCACTCCGTGTCGACGGCTCGAGAGGGCGCCACTAAAGCGTGTGTTGGATAGGCTGTATGAAGCGGGTGGCCAGGGCGGCTTGCATTGCATTTGTTGCGCGATTAAAGACTATTTCGGCCTAACACTTCATTGGCCACACACGACAGCAAACACGGGGTAAAGTTCACTACAGAACGGGAGCCACTTCGCGCTGCCATACCGCCAAATGGCCTTTCTACGCTCCGGGACCTTTCTACGCTCGCCGTTCGTCGGCGCCTCATCCCACTAGCCCTTTCTAATATGCGCCGCTTTTTCCGCCGCTTGGTGGCAGGTATGTCGACGGGTCATTTCTTGTTTCCGTACTTTATAAACTGAATTTGTTTCTTTTCTGATCTAAAATACTGAACAAAAACTACTCTCATACACAATTGAAACGGTTCGCGACACTTATATTTTGTATCTCGACTAAAAAAAAAGCTTTTAGCGGCTCTGACCAGTAGTAAGCCCAGGACCAAAAACGTCACATTTTGCGCGCTTTCAGTACCGTGGGTCGCCCTCGTCGGTGGAGGAGGATTCCGCGTCGTCCAGTTAAAATATGACGCACTGATATTTAGTTACTCTCTCCGTGCCCGCCGGGTTGCCCGAACCCCAAGAGATGTGGAAACCGCAAAAATGGTAGACGCTTAAATATGATTGCAGGGCCCCTTTAACACTTTGAGCACAGGCCTACCTAATAGCCCTTTACTTCAACATTCTTCCTCAGCAGCCTTCTGTTCAGTTCATGAACATTTGTGCACCAATTGCCAGCTGACACAATTATGAATTTCATACATGCTCGAGATTGTGTGACAATGCATGCCACATGCATCCCGGTCAATACGAGCTATACTCGCGGTCAGCCTTTTGTGGCAATCCGAAGGGAGGAGCAAAGCGCGTGTACGACGGTTGGTGCACTCTCTCCCCTAGCATTGACTGCATTCCACAGAAAGTTGACCGCGAGTATAGAACGCAGTACAATCGGATCCGCCTGCCGAATACTCTGCAAAAATGGATGCATTATAAGACAAGACTCGTGCCTGTCTGGGGCACAAAGAGCACAGGTCTTGTTCTCAGCATGTGTCCAGCTTTGCAGAGCATTTAGAAGGCAGCACTAATCGTAGCCGCGCATCGCTGCGACGCATTTCAGCTCACATGGTAGTATCATCACAGCCAGTCTGAGCAATAAAGTCAGAGGGTGCGGCACCACCAGTACCGCCCCAATTAATGCTCGGCAAAGTCTGCCTCGTGCGTGCAGCGAGGTAAGCTGTATCGGGACCAGGCGCTACCCCACATGCTGGTATCCAACCGGCTACAACCATGCAACGATACTGGGTATATCGTGATTTTATGCTACAAACAATCCCCAGACATATTCGATTTAAAGTAAAACATGGACGTGTTCTGGTTGTGCAACTCTAACCCTCATATTTACCTAAAGGAACAAGTTAACCAGTTACTAGATGGCAAAACAGATCAACTTCATAAATCATTTTTTTTGCATGTATGCCTGCGTGCCAGAGATGCTCGGCAGGGTTCCAGAGCGTTCCAAAGTCAGTTAAAGCCCCTCTATACGGAGAAGCATTGACATCCTTCGAAAAACGCCGCCTGCTATCTTAGAGCGATCCAGGCGTCCCTACTGTCCACGCATGAGTGCAAAAAAAATATTTATAAAAAAGTAATCAGGGAGGAGGAGGACAGAGAGGGAATGCCTATGCTGTCCGAGCGTAGTACTCGCAGCAGAGCTGCGAGGTATCTAAAAAAGTTTTAGTTGCTTCTGATGAAAAGCTTTTAGACACTTAAAGCCCATTTCGCCAATCGAGTAACAACGAAAGTGACACATCACGGCTGGTACACCGTGGCAATGCACTTTTAGTCTGCATGCGTTTGCATGCCTTCAGCCCTTGACTGCACTCTTAGTCACTTTGAAGCAATATAGAAGGGGTTCTGCCATCCTAGAGCAATCCACGCGGCACTATCGGTGACGCACAAGTTCGAAAGAGTGAAATATAAAGATAAAAAGTGTCTGGTTCAGGGGGGAGGGAGATGTAGCTAGTTCCTTACTCAGGGTCATTACCGCCGGACAATCAACAGCACCACCGTTGTCAAATGAGGCAACAATAGGCTAAACTCAGCAGCGCCGCCGGCACACGCTTGCAAAATGCTGTTTTTATTATTAACTTCGAGCGTTGTGTTGTTTCACTACACTAAAAATGTATCAAATACTAAATGTATTAATGTATATACATGTGTGGCTCTAGCATTAGGGAGTTTTAGTGGGTGCCTTCCTCAAGAGGTTCAGACAACCCAAAACAGGAACTGGCAGAACAAAATTGAACGTCCAAATATTACCGCCAAGCTTCAGTGAAGCCAAATAGACGAGGGCATCTTTTTACATTGTTTGTGCACACCTCAAACGCACGAAAGCGAAAATTTCATCGAGCTTGCCTCCTCTACAAAAGTAGAACTAAAAGCGCCTCGCCTCCCCCTCACCTCAATCCCAGAGTGAACTCTTCCTGCATGAATAACTGACCCGACTTCGGGGATCAAGTTGTTTCCCATATCCTCGTCGTTCTGTTGAATACGACAGTGGTGTCCGAAGAATGTGATTTTCAAGTAAGCTGGCTGTAGTTTGGCGTGTCGCACGGAGTTTCTTGTCGCAAGGCGATGCTCATTCTCACCGACTGAATATGCTGTTTTCTTTTACACAGAACTTGAATAAATGCCGTTTTCTTTTACACAGAACTCGAATAACCTTTCGCCATGCAGTGCATACAGTTTTATCTTCTGAGTAGACTGTCTTCTCGCAGCGTGAACGAAGGTAGAACCGTAGACAATGGTTGAAATAGAGTAGCCATCTTGGATAGCTACGTGATTATGCTAAAGATGCAGACGACAGTCCGCTCTGCGACCGCCGAAGCAGAGTAAACGCTCACTCCGGTAACTACGCCCAAACTCCACAAACATCCATACAATTTTGTTCAAAGGTGTGTCCGGGGAGCAGTGAGCAGTAAGGGTGTCAGAGATTGATGTGTCTCTAGGGAGTCATCGCATTGAACCCAAACAAAACGTCCCACTTCAAACACATTAACTCCAAGTATCGAGTCAAATAGCACGTATAGAAATCCATCTTGAGTAATGTAATGTAAATAGATTGCTGATTTTGCACGTTTTACGGCATTTATTCATATCTGGCGGCATTGTATTCTCCACGGCCCCCACGGAGCTCCAAACCGGTTAGGCTTTGGGGTTGCGACAGGCCTGTATTCAACAGTGCCTGCAGCTTTTGATGTTTGCTCTTCTGCTACAGCTGATAGCAAAGTTAAAAATAAAAGACGAAATGCTCTTGAATCAACACCTTCGAAGTGACGCATGAACGGCCCTACGAGCAAGCAGGATTGGCGAAAGGGCCTTCCCAAAGTTGCAAATACTTTGAGCTAGATGGCGCAACAAGTCACACCAAACTTGATTGCCCTGAAGCTATAATATAGCATCCCCAGATTGCTTTAAACAAAATGGCACGTAACACGTGCGCATAGTTCACATCAGCCAAATCAAATTAGTCAATTAATAGGTGTAAAACCAAGGCTCACTTTACTACAAAATCGCACCAGCTTGCAAGTTTCGCCATCGCTGGGTACTGACTTATTTCTATTTACTGGTTTCTTCGAACTACAACTTCAGCGCGAACCGAACGCTCGCGGCACATAAAAAACTGGCGTGGCCGCAAACGACGTCACATGCAAGCTAGTTTATAAAAAATACAAAAAAAAGGCATTTTCCTCGCAAGGTAACAAAAATGAACACCTGCTACGAGCCCACAGAGCTCTGCAAACATCCGCACGGCTGGACACAAGCTGCAAGTTGGAAGTATTTTCGCAATATTCCCACGCCACCAGCATGGAATGGTTGCCGAGCAATGATATCTGAACGTTATCGCGTCCCAGAGGAAAATGGCGTTGCAATTACAGCGTCAGTATCTAATCATGAACGACCTGAATCCCAATAACCAGAGAGCAGAGCAGCCGACGCGACCTGCCGCTGGACAGAGTGCGGCATGGCGAATACTCCGGGGCGTCTCCCTATGCAAATACTTTAGCACGAAAGGAGAATACACGTCCAGCATGACCTTACAGCGACGGTTAACCACAAAGAAAAACGGGAACAAGTGAAGGCATTGTTCAGAGAACTACAACGGCTTCGGCGCGGAGAACTTGCATCGGCTGCGAAGCGACACGCCATCTTTTCCATTCTTTGTGCGCGCCATGTTGAGATCTCGGAAAAGCGTGTCCCGGGGCAGCAGTCAATTGTCGGAGCCACACATGACCGCAGAAAACGCTATATGGGTGTACACAACAGCATCGCACGTTACTTGAAGTAGATATTAAAGTACGGGCCGTGTATGTGGCCCATGTGGCCTAACGCCGGTGAGGGCATCGAGGCGCCAAAACGCGTAGGTTCGGAACATATTAAAAACAAAACAGCGCTACTCACCTCTCGATCGCTCATGATTGCTTGTACAGGAGACGATACCGTGGTTTGACGCCTGGACGGTAGCGTGGAGTACGAGGGGTCTCCCCTTATTAGAATTTACCTGATTTGGAACACGACGCAAAAGCGCGAACACAAGCCTACTGCTAGGACTTGCCAGCGGCAGGAAGCGAAGCGGTTATGGGATATGTATGACGTTTTATCCGGTTTCTCGATATTTCTTTTTGTTTTTCTAGGAGGCGCTTGCGTCGATTTTCGATGAATCGAATGGCGGCGGCTTTCCTCCGTTCATCTATCCATCCATTCGTTGAAACTTGTCGTCTGCTCTTCAGCTGTCTGCGAACTGCGACAAAATATAATAACCTTTATTAGCGAAAATTTAGGTACTCTGGGTGGCTCGCAAGTCTAGGCAGATAGGCGGGAGCCCGTACATGTGAGCGTCTGCTAGCCAGCCACCTAGCGCAAATTAATGAATAACAAAGAACGAAACAGACAATCAACAAAAGAGCAAGGAGAAGGTGCGCCGCGATGCGGTGGTAAGGCCGACATCACCTGGACACGAAACCCCAGCGCTGGGCCCCACACGCCACCCAAGGACGAGAAAGTGCAGCGCATGAACTGGGAAGGAGCGTCGCGCCAGCACCCGACCGAGACACGTGTCATACCAAAGCCGGTCGTGGTACCCACACAAATCCCAGCCAAATGCCCCGCTGCCCCCAAACCGCGTCGCCGCGGGCCGCCCCTTCTCCCCCTCCCTTCCTCCTGGGTGCCACAGAAAATCCAGCGTAGAGACATCTCACTGCTGGCGGTGGCGTTAGAACGCACTGCAAAAGGCGGCAGAGCCGTTTCGATTTTGCGGCAGAGGGCAGCGAATTGACGCAGGCGCTGTGAGAAAGTTTTCAAGCATGTCAATGAGCACCTTTCTTTGCACAATTAGCATGTCTTGCCACGACACATAACCTTACTTTCCATGAGAAATTTCAAGAAAGCCGTAATTTACTCGCACAAGATTTTTTTTTTTTTTTTTTTGACGCAGCGAGTATTTGTTTGCGTGCTAAAACGTGAATAAATTAATCGACGGTGGCAAACGTCATCTCGTTCGAACATGTGTTTCAGGACAATCCATATGATACTGGAATCTTGTGCAATCGCACTTCTTTCTCCCTTTGCATTTTGTAGAATGTTACCACTTCTGCACTCTGGTACTGAGAAACCGAGATGACCACGATCAAAAAACTCGGTGGACTGAGCAGTCTTTTTTTATGCTTATTTATTCTGTAAAATATCGTGTGTTTGTTTATTTTTGTCTATGTAAGCCCCCTCCCAATTATCACTGTAAAATACTGGTCAAACGCCAGTATTCAACAAGCCACGAAACACACGAAAACAAATTAGGTAATAATATGAGCCTCCAAAGCTTCCCTAAAACGAGAGCTAGGTCTCAAGGGACGCTGCTGTTCCGTTTCGCCCAAACCTTGACCCGGGTCGCCAGCATACATAGCAAACAATGCTTCAACGCCGCTATTTGTACCATCGACTAATGGTCCATGCTCTTCAAAAAAAAAAAAAAATCTAAATTATGACGTTCCGAGCAGACGAAACACATATACACAAACAAAAAACAAAACAAAAAATGAAGGTTACGGATTGAGATTTTGAGAGCACCGCCTCCGCGCCGGGACAATCACAATATTGAGTCGATTAGCGGCGAAGCACGAACAGGTAGACGCGCGGCTATATAATTCCCACGTGGTCCCTTTCTGCGTCACAAACTTCAAAATCCCTCCGAAAAGAAGGGTGCGAGCCACGGCGGCTAGCTATACGTGTAGACATGTGCCCACATACACGAAATGGGAGTGAAAACGTGAGGTTCTGGCCTTAGGGCAGTTCACAGCAGTCGATTGGACAGGGGGTGATCATTCCAGCATGGGAAGGCCGTTGCGCAGCCCGGGCTCGGTCACGTCCACCTCATTACTCAGCCGCGGGGCTGGGGAGTCCGCCTCAGCAGTCACGTGGGATTCGGATGATCAAACACGCAGAGAAAGAAAAATACGAAACATCCCAGCGCTGTCACTAGCGACACGTGGCCGTGCGTTGTCATTGCAGGGCTCTAACCGCAACGCAAGGACAACTAAAAAAAAAAAATGGGGAGTATTCTTTTTATACATATTTTTGAAATACTTAGGTTTTACTCTTCCCTGCATGCAATTCATTATCTCTAAATTCAGAATAGCTATTGAAAAAACGGAAAGTGAAGGTCATGTCAAAACAAACATTCAGTTTTTTCGCGCGCCCTCCAGTGCATGGGATGGATTTCCAGCGAAAAGGTTCTCTTTTATCGCATTTGTTTTTAATTAGGCTTTTGTGTTTACAAAATCTTCGTGTATCTATCGATTTGCCTTGTACAGACCTCAGATCTTGAAACTACGTTCTTTTTTTTTCGGCTCCAAAAACTACCTTTAAAAAGTTTTTTTTTTTTTTTTTTTTTTTTTTTATAGTGCATTATTATTTGTACACATTTCTCGCTGTACGCTTTGTACCAACCGTAAGAGGTGTAATTTTATGCTGTGTTGTGGCGATGTTGTCTTGTTAAATAGCATAATGCTACTGTAGCATAATGCTACTGTACCAGAATGTTTTGCAATATTTTCGAACCATACCTTTTTTTTATGTGTCCGTAAAACTTTTTTTTCTTTTTTTTTTTTTTTTTTTGCTCGGCGCAAGTACGGCGTTTGAGTTAAATTACATTTTTCGCGGCTGTCGGGCCACGTCAAAGAAGCCTCAGAGACTTTGATGGAATCGATCATCTATATTAGAAATATACGCAGATAAAAAAAAAGGCTCGAGGTACACCTAAACACTTCTTATGAGTTGCGAACGCTAAAGCATACATGTCGTTCTTCCGCTCCCTTATTTCGTCTGCGGCGTATTTGCGCCGACGGCCGAGCGCGCGCTCTCCTCGCCGCTCTGACCTTGGACGAAGCGTCCAAAATCAAAGCGGCGAGAAGAGCGCTGGCGGCGCGGACATGCAGCGCAATGGGGTGGCGGTCGTTGAAACTATAGTGATGGACCGAATCTGCCGAACTTCAGATTCGGCAAAGTTCGGAAAATGCCGAACTTTTGAAGGAAAGTTCGGCCAACATTCGGCAAAAATTCGGCAAATGTCTGCGCACGCGCGAAAACGCGACGAGGCCATGGATTGCAAATGGACGCCGTGCAGTCGTGCGGTTACCATCGTGCAGTGTAGTACAACCAGCGGTTACGGCGAGGTGTGGAGTAGGCAACGAGGTAACTATGCGTTTGTGAGCGAGTGTGATTCTCTTCAACATTTTCTGCCTCAAGAATAGAACATCGACCAGTAATTTACGCAGTCCACTGCGCAAGTGACAAATGATGCGGGACATTCTGGATAACGTGATTTTCCTCTGACATTTCCAGTGATGCAACGAGGTAGTTGAAACACTGGCCGACAATTGCTGTAAAGCACTCCTTGCAATTATAGCCATTCTGTTTTCGGCTCAGAAGTAGTGTGTGCCGAAACAAAATAATATTGCTTTTTCAATTAGCGTTATTTCGCGATTTTCACGTCCGACATGCCTAACTCTCCCTATCTTCCTAAACGTTCGTGTATTCCTAACACCAGAAACCGGTATTTTAAAGGTTAAAAACGAGACGTTGTGAATATGTGACGCACACTTTCATGCAAAGCTGATGTCAAGTGACTCAAATCGAGAAACATGCGTATTTAAAATAATATTATTATCTCTTCTGATGAAGGCTCAGCAACCGTTGCATTCGTTTTCGCGCGCGCACAGAGCGTTGACTCTCAGAGAAAGCAAGAACGCAGCGTTATTGCCTTCATTTTAACAATGTACACACACATGCAGGCTTGCGCTGATAATGCCTCAAAACCGAAACTCTCGTAGCGTGATTCGTGACTGCGCCACTGCGCGACGCTCCCTTCTACCCAACCTCGTTGTCACGCCACTTCTGCAAGGAGTCATTAAAATCGCCAGTAAACACACAAAACGACACCGATACAATTATCTTGTAGAATATCACCTTATTTATTAATAACTGCGTCAATGTGCATTACATGTTGCATTTAAGTTAAGAAAAAAAAAACATAAAACCTTTTTTCGCCAGGAAAAACTAAATATCAACGTTAAGTCTAGTAACAATGTATTTTTGCCGAATCTTTGCCGAATCTTTAGAAAAATTCGGCAAAAGTTCGGCTTTGCCAAATCCCAAGATTCGGCGCCGAACTTTCAATTTGGCAAAAGTTCGGCCCATCACTAGTTGAAACTGACGCGCAGCTGCCAATGGGAGCTTCGTTCCTTGAAACTATGACGCGCTCCAGCCAATGGGACCCAAGCGGAAATCCATCAGATTTCGGCTTCACTTCGCTCCTTTGGGATCGGGGAAACTAGGTGCCGTTTGGCTAGGCTTTACGCGTGGCTTCAAAGCTGGGAGCCATCAGATATCGGCTTCACTTGGAGAAAGGAGTTTAGGTGCCGTGGGGCGCGGCTTCTAAGCTGATGACGTCGGCTCGCTCCATGGGACAGTTAATGCTTTCGCATTAACATTACTTTTCTATCGCTTGATCAGGTGTGTTAAGAATGGAACCTTCGGCAACCTTTTTCGAGTTTCAACGCTGCGGAAACGAGTCCCGAAACGAGTCCCGACGTGTTCTGGACTGTCGCCCACCTGTCGAAGTCTGCCCGAAACGAGTCCCGACGTGTTCAAGACCGTCGCCCAGTTGTCGTGGTCTGCCCGAAACGAGTCTCAACGCGTCCATGACGTCAACGGGACGTGTGTGTGTGTGCGTGTGGGTTCGTGCGCTCCGGAAGGGGAGAGAGGCCTGGCCTAACTGCGGAGAACCATGGCTATGACGCATTTCTGGCTACGACGCGGCGGGCTTTGCTGCAACGCACTTGGCGGTCGCACCTGCTGCCCTGGCGGAGAGTGAGGGAGAAAACGGACCCCTATATAAGGCGGGGCGTGAGGCTGCTGAGTTGTTCTCTTGGATTTGACGACTGTATCGCTACCATGTAATTAAACCGCTCGTTACGTTACCAATTCTCCCACCTCCACTGGACCCCTGGGTTCTTCTCTTCGGGGAATGGTCGTCGTCACGAGCCAGGAAGCCTCCGGACGTGCGGCCTAAGCCCCGCCTCGAACAGGTGCAAAACATCCTCCACGAAAGTGGTGATGCTCTCGTTGGGGCCGTGTCTTGGGCTGAATTAGGCATTCGGTCCTCTCTTGTCGATGCTGGCTGACGAACGTGCTCTTCAGCTCGATTTTGCAAACTTCCCACGACGCTGAGAAGTATTCGTGGTTCTCAAGCCAGTGCCTGGCAGTTTTTTTCCACGAAAAGTATGGGTTCTGCAGGTGCTGGTCGCCTGTCCACACATTGTGGCGGGTGACACAGTCATATTGTTCACTCCTCGACGCAGTGGCGTACGAACTTGATTTTGAGTGGGGGAGCAAACCAGACCCCCCCCCCCCGGACCCGGCGGTGCCCTTGGCATCCCTTGGGCGCCGCCGGCCAGTGTTTGTCCTGCCCAGCGGCGGCTGTTTCAGGGGGGGGGGGGGGGGGCAAAACACATGCCTTGCCCCCCCCCCCCCCCCTCTGAGAACTGGGGTGGGCAAGTGCCCCCCTTGCCCCCCCCCCCCCCCCCCCCCCGGTTGGGTACGCCCATGCCTCGACGTTCTCACACACCTTGCCGTGGAATGACGTCGGAGTGCGAGGTGCGACGGGCATGCAAACAATGGTAGAAGCGGACGTGGTTTGCTGCTACGGGTTAGTCGTCGTTAGTTTAGTCCGCTTCGGTTTTTCTGGCAGGAGACCGAACTTCGGTGTATTTGCGGGATTCGCTCTCCTGGGACTCGCTCGTCTTGCGGTTTTTCTGCCGGACTCGGGACTGGACTTGGTTCACGGCTCGCCGGGGGTGTAAGACGCGGGACAGCACGCCGCCCTTGTCCTGTTGTCGGGCAACTCGGTGGAGAGCCGCCAGGCTGCGAGCAAAGTGAAGGGCTAAGGGTAAAATACCCAGCACCTACACCAGAACATGTGATGACAGCCGAGCATAGCCTGGAACTTTCCAGAATAGTAAAGACATGGTACAAGGACTGAACCAAGCATCCTAACAAAACTGACACAAGAGAGTCTATCCTGACCAGTAAAGAAGCTGCATTGCTTTAGTGGCATTCTGTCCGAATAAGCCGACTCCTTCGGGGTTTTGACGACTGCTGTGGACCAACTGAACTGAAAGGGATGTGGGACCACCTTTCTGGTAATGAGCCACTGCAGGCTGTCGGCGCGAAGCGGCGTGAACGGTTGGGCTGGGGGGGGGGGGGGGGGGGGGGGGGGAGGGGTAACAACGCCCCAGTGATACACGCGCGGTGAAATGTTCATACCACTTGCAATTCACGTAACGATCGTTGATGAAACGTATCTGTCGACGAAACGTGCAGCAGACCAGCGGATTCAATACCAACTGCAACACCTGTACTCTGTGAAAGTGCACGTCTACGCCAGGACAATTGAGGAAGCAGCACAGCATCACCTAGCACGGTACAAGAACTACCAGCTTGAAAACAGCTCTTCGGTGCGCCGCACACCTGTGCTCCGTGAAAGTGCCCGCCTCCGCCGGAACAACTTAGGAAACATCACAGCATCATCTAGCACCGGCACGGGAACTACCAGTTCTCCGGTACTCCGCACAACCAAAGTGAGCCTTCGGTCGTTTGAACGAAGCGGCACCACGATGACACACTGCCAAGCACGACTCACGCAATTTTCGTAGCTAAACTGTGTATTCAACTACACACGCTTCACTGCAGACCTCAAAGGTCCCGACGGTCAACGAGAGCACAAAAACGTCGCGTTAAAATTTACCTTGCGACAGTGGCGTCACGAGGGTCAGCGGCACCCGGGATGGTGGCCCGCCGCGACCCCCCCCCTCCCCCCCCCCCCCCGCTCTCGCGTGGCCCGCCGCAACCCCCCCCCCCCCCCCCCCCCGCTCTCGTGGCCCGCCGCGACACCCCCCAGAGCGCTGCACCCGGGGCGGTGCGCCCTCCCTCCCCCCCCCCCCCCCCCCCCTCCCCCCTTTGTGACGCCACTGCCTTGCGATATCCGAATCAATCCGAGGTCCGAGCAACGCAGGGCCGAATGTCTCTTTCGTGGCAATGTCAGCAATATCCCCGTCGATCACCAGCAAATAAATATATTTTGGAATAAGTTTTTAGCCGTCTTTACCATGTATTCAAATGTTTTTTGTTTTTTTTGTTGTTGTTTTTTCAAATACATTTTAGAGTATCTTTGTTCAGCCCTGCACGGCCCTAGGGTGCTTAGGAGTCACGCTTGAAGCGGTTGCAAGCGTTTGTCCACGCGCCCTAATATTGCATACAAAAAAAAAATAGAATCAAACAAACTCCCGCCTTCAGAGTCTTGCCTTTCGCTACGAGCATGCTGAATGAAGTCTAGTTACACGTGCAACACGTGCTGGCGTCTGCAGCCTTATAACTGTTTGAAAGCAAAAAAAAAAAATCTATTTTGGCTTTCAAATAGTTCTATTCTATTTTGATTATTTACTTTTGATTAGATGAGCACTTGCAGTGCATGCACTTAATGTTTTTGAGAAAAGAAACCGTTCCTCTCAACTTTATTTATTCACATTCGCGCGAAATTTCTAAACTGTTTAACTTTCCTCCGGAAATGTTCGCCTTAGATTTACATGGCAGATGTAGAAAGAACGGAGACTTCAATGCACCCTTTTTAAAAAGCGGATGTCATGCTGCCACTATTTTTTGAGTCCGACTTATTTTGGGCAAGCATCTAGGGAGCAAGAGAGCTTGTGGGGTTCCTTTTATGGAGGTCGCTCTACTATTAATCGCCGCCCGATCGGCATGCGCTCCGCCCGTCACCCAGGGAGTGACATAACAACGAGAAGACAGCGAATCGGTTTACTGTACCTCTCGGTTGCCCGTCGTCGGGAGCCGGCAGTCCGGGCCCGCCGACCCTTGTTGTCGCCCGTCGTTCGGAGCTCACAGCCGGAGTCCGTGTCCAGGCCTGCGGATCGCCTTTCCCACGCCCGCGCTGCGTAGGCTGGCTGTCCCGGGCCATCACTGCCCGAGTCTCGCTGCGGAACCACCCCGGGATCGTCATAGCGACCAGATGGCCAGGGCTCGCCGTTTCCACCGGTCTTGCTCCAGACCTCGCTGGTGGACCGCTCCGGGGTTCGCCACGGGCCAGGCAGGCAGCCCGGCCCCGATGTTCCTGCCAGCTTCAGCTTCGTGTAGCACGCACTGTCTCGCTCCAGCTCGTGTCTTCTCCGCCGACCGCCTGTCACGTGCCCTCTGCCTCGTCTTTCACCCTCGGCTCCCACAAGCTGCGTCATTGTTTGTCGCGGATGCGAGTCTAAATGTATCAGACACGAATTCTGCGTTAATGCTGGATGTGAACTCGGTTCTAAATACTATACTGCAAAGCAGACGTCATAAGTACCCTGAAAAATACAGTCAAAATAACCCGACAAACCATTTTTTAATCGACTTTGTGTCCATTGAATATGTTTTATTAGTAAGGATGAGCAAATATTGTCTTGGCAATAGTCTCGTACTAAAGCGATGCCCAAAATACGGCGGCCGCCAATATTACCTAGTGTTTTTTTTTTTTTGTTTTGTTTTTAAGAGTTATCAAAAACGGTCGCAAGAATATTTCACGTCAAGTTTTTGTCTGGTGAAAAACACACAGCCATAAACAATGCAAAATTTAGCAAACACAACGTTGGACTTCAGAGCAATAACGGTAAATTAAAACGCTTTCCAGGAGTTTCGCTCCGCATTCCGGCGTAGCGCGGGCCTCGCATGTACAGTTCGACGGCCTCGGAGCTTAGCGGAATAAGGTGCGAATTAATCAACTAAATCTCTTGAAGTTACAATACACTTTTTTTTTTTTTTTTTCAAACATACTATGGAAATACACTTTATCCTTTATGAGTAACAAGTTCAATGTAAACATGTATTTGTGGTGTTTAAATACTGCATGCCGTGTTGTAAGAGTGACTTTTTGTTGCCTTTGTTAGGCCGCCGAGGAAAAGGGAGCATTCCTGAACAACTGTTTGGGTTTCCCACCGTTCAGGGGCCGCAAAGGGATTGCGGCCAGCGATTTCCCGAAGCAGCCAGAGGTTCTCGACCACCGTGAAACGTTTTGCGGAGGACGCCGTTTCAAAAAAACGAAGTGGCGAGCTCCCATTTTAAATGCCCTTCAACACCAACAACTAATACTTTACTGAGGGTGAAACACGCTTCCTAAAACGGCGAGGAAAGCGGAGCTGACGCTCCACGCTCAAATCCCAGAGCGGGCCGCGCATGCGCAGTGGGGCGACTCCGCTTTCCATAGAGCGGAGCGAGAGAGCGAAAACGATCTACTAAACCTTCCTATCACTGCAATAAGCGTGTTAGAAAGGTTTAGTATCCTTTCCTCCCTCTCCAGTGTTCCCTCCGCTAAAGTGGAGAGAGTGAAGAGCTTTGCGGGACGAGCTTGTCCCGCAGTCTTAACCTCTCACCGACCTATGGTCACATTTCTTTCATTTTATAGTTAAATTTCATGAATGGTTGATTTAACAGTAATTGCTAACTAAAATGATGCAACTACCTATAACGCCTTTTTACGAGTCTTAATAGTTTTGCCATCGCTTCGCGCTCCGATGCGACAGGCGCGTTGCGCAAATGCATTTTTTTTTATAAATATATATTAGCACGCAATTACAAGCGCGGGTGTTGCTGCGTCGTAGATCATTCACCCGGAATCCAAATTAGTTCATCGTGTAAAATTTATTGGTGCGGTTACACAATAGAATCGAAATGTAACGCTGATAAAATATGCAATGAGGTACCCTAATGGCAGGGCTGTATACATAATTTAATAAGAGGTTTTACATTTTATATATGAATTTTTGATTACATGTCTTAGCTAATGTACTAAAAAGTGGAATTTTAAATGAAAGACAGACATGCGTGCAATGCATCGAAATGCGTTGCATATCAATGCGTGAGTCTAGACACTTCCCAGGAAACGCTGGGGTCACATACGGTATTATAATCATGACAGATGTTTGAGGTTCCTTTCGAAGTTTACTGTAGGTGTAATTTCGAGGCTCTAAATTTACCGGAATTTAATTTTCATCTGAAAGGTGATGTTCATTACAGATGAGCTGTAAATTTCCAACTCTCAAAGGTTTGTTTGTCTTTCCTCCGAGTTTACTTTTGTAACATTCCCAATTTTACAAACCTCTCGGACGGCCTGTCCGGCCGACGTCTCGCGGATGGATTCCGCTAGGGGGACCGGAGTGGTCGCCGAGTGCCTGAAGTGCGGTGGGTACGTCGGTGCCCGGAGATGGAGCCAGCCATTGCTCCCAGGAAAGGATGTGGGAGAGGGAGTGGGGAACGGTTGGGAACGGTGGGCGGGTTACACAACCAGTAGGTGTGAGGGATGGAGGAGGGGGTGAGTAGACACATTTAAACACCTCGACTGCCGTTCTGACCACCTGTAATTAAAAAAAAAAAAAAAAAAAACATTCTTTTTTTTTTAAATAGGAGATTGAATCGAAACTTGAAATATACACAAAACACCATTGAGAAATAAGTCGAACGGGATCACCTAAACCTGGAATTGATAATCGCATGGTCGTATTTCAAGCGGATGGCTGTATTTTTCGTTCCTAATGACGGGATTTCGGCGAGCGCTTCAAGATCAGCCATTGAAGAGCGCGATGCATCTCGAGAGATCCAGCAGATCCGGCGCGGCCTTAAGATAGTTCTCAACATGGCGTCGTCAGCGTCGTATCGCGTATCGTGGGACTGGGACTAGCGTGCTGGACGGCGATGGCAGGGGACGACGGGCGTGGGACCTCTACTTCGTTCGCGGTACCGGCGAATCTTTCTTCCTTCGAAAGAGAAATCTTGGATAGAACAAAACAATTAGGATTCGTTCCATACGACACGCCCGACCGGCAAGCCGATCTGGACGAAGACGTCGCCGAATCGCTACTCATTTCACAACTCGTAGAAGTGGAGAACAGCGAGCGGAACACATAAATGCAAAGCAATCGCACGGGAAACTAACCGCAACTCTGTGGACGACGTCGTCAACGTCGTCTGCTGCGCGGCAGGAGAAAAAAAAAAAAGGAGGAAAAAAAAAAAAGCGCGTTCGGGTGTAGCCACGTGACTTCCGCCACTCCCGCTATCCTCTCCACTTCTCCGTTTCGGTTTCGGTTTCGCGCAGTTGCGTTTTTTTGGCTTTATTAAAAAAATGAGGGCGAGAGAGAAAAGGGGAAAGGGCTACCGGCGCTTTCCCTTTTGCTGGTTGTGTAGGAGTGAAAGTCCCGGGATGAGAAGCTTGACCGGGGTTGGGTGTCTGCAGTGCCCGAACTTCGCTCGCGCTTTCTTTTCTGTTTTAAACTCGCAAACTTAATTAGAGCCACGGGCTTCGATGGCGACAGTCCCCCGGTCATCGGGACACCATTGCTCGGTCATAGGGTGCTCAAATAACTACAGAAAGCGTCGAATACTGCTCGAGGACCTATGTAGCATGCAAGGAATCCGGCAAGGCGAGAGCGGCTGCAATGTCTTCAAAGGGGCTGTGCAACAATTTTCAGACTTTGGCCCATTAACTTCGGAAATTAATCTGCATCACCTATAGAACGAAAAGCAGAAAACCGCACTTTCTTGCGAGCGCTAGTTCTTATTAAAAAAAAAAAAAAATGAAACAAATCGAAGGTCAAAGTGCCTCTCAACTCTCCACGTCGAGTTTGGAGTGACGTACTCTGGGGGTTCACGTAGTTCAACTCGGGTCCTCTCTTCAGAGACAAGCCGCTTCCTCCGCGATTGTCGACTTTTAAAGGATTAGTATCGTCGAAGGTCGCGGCGAGCGATCGACACAAAGGACGGTTCGCCAAGGGGCTGACGGCGAGTGTAGCAGCGAAGGGGGACAGGTTTTGTTGACTTCCGCGTATCCCCCAGAGACGCTGTCGTTTTAGTTCCCGTAACCCCAACAGGCGGCTGCAGATCGGCAAATAATTCGTTTTTGCTTTGCGATTACGCAGCAGAATAGCAGTTTTTCGGGGAAAGATGACGCGTTTTTGGTCACTTGGGCTTGCATAAACAATATAAAAAATGCAAACTGCCAATTATTTCAACATTAAAATCATTGCACTGCCCCTTTAAGCTCCATCGCTAAACACCTCTGTAAACTCAAAACGACTCGCACTCATAAAAATTGACAAGCTCAGCGAGCTACACTTGTTCAGCACCCCGCAGACGTTGGCAGCAATGTTTATTAACGTTTTAAACCAAAGCGGGAGAAGCAATCTCCGAATAAGTTTGAAAACAATAATAACTCTATTTTGATTATTTGAATTCTCGAACATAAAAAAAAATAGTCGATTAAAATACTATTACGGCACGAAGATACAAATTTACATGAGTTACGATGAAGAGGTTAAAAAAAATGAAAAATATAGGATCCCCGATCGGTACCGCCTGTATAGGCACAGCCGATTTAAAGCCAATTCAATATAAATAAGTTGGATCCTTGGATCAAATGGAAATTTTATCTAAAAGCCAATTGGGAATTGAACTAATAAAAAAACTGGGCCTTGCCAAAAGTACGACACAGAAGGAACCGATAGGGAGGAAGGACCCCGCCAAGGGTTTCCCCAGGAATTGAAATTAGGGGGGGGGGGGGAGGGGCTCGGGGGGGGGGGGGGGGGGGTTGTATACATTTTTAAGGAGGGGGGCATTGAGAATAGAGGGGTCGTTGCAAATTAAGGGTGTGCCTTCAAAAAAAAACAAGGGGGGGGGGGTGTAGGGAAATCACTGGACCCCGCAGAGCCTCACACCAGCCCAGCCCCGCGAAGGGGAACAAAAGGGCGACACCAGTGGGTCGATGACGAGCGAAGGGCAACAAGTGCGCCCAACAGCCATCGCCGTAGTGATATTCGCTTTTCCCCTCCTCCCAAGGAGGAACCCCATTAAAGGGGTCCCCCGGGGAAATTCAAATTTACAACCCACCTTTCACACGTCAATCATCTCTCCAGCCAAAGAGAGATGTAAGCACCTTGTAAGCAGGGTGCGGGGCTTAGCGGACTGCGCCAATCTACCTTCTGCACCTAACTTGCGTCTAGCGGCGTAAATATTGCTCGAAAATAAAATTAACTTTTTGTGGTAACTTTTTTTTTTTTTAATAAGCGTGTACTGTTAATTTTTTTCTCATTTGCAGTGTTTTTTTTTTTTTTTTTTTTAAGGAGCTGTGCAACAGTTTTAACGTTGAAAGAATTTGCATCTTATACTTTTGACATTGTTCATCTTGTCACAAAGGACAGCAAGCACACCTCCTTCCTTCGAAATGTTTCGATTCCGCCGCGTAATCGCGAGGCAAAAATTAGAATATTCCTCGACCTGCAGCCGCGAGCGGCGGCCATGAGAACCACGCGGCATGACGTCAATGGGGGTCTTATAGAAAGACAGCAAGTTGTGCGAATACCTTCTCGATAAAAGGTAACTTTTCTATAAATCTTGTCGTTCCAGCATAAATATAAATGCGTCAAAAACCTGGTATCATCGACAAAACTTTCATTATACGGAGGGGAGTTTTAGTGGTGCCATCTATCCTAGGTCCACAAAACCGTCAGCTCTATCTCGCAACAGCCGCCAGAAGCCGGAGTGGGAGGGGGGCAGTTTATTAACATGAAACAACAGAAAAACGCACTAATTGAGAATAATACAAACAAAAAAAATAAGTGTAGTAAAAGTTATAAAAAATATAAAACAGCAAAATAGCACTCCCATAAGATGGGTTTGAAGAGCACTTAGGAACGCAGTAGATTCGTTAATGGTAACTATAGATTATGGCAACTGGTTCCATTCGGAAATGGCGAGGGGAAGAAAGGATTCATTAAAAGCATTGGTCTTACCGAAAATTCGTTTGATAGCACAGGAGTTATTGAGGCGAGATGATATTCTTTCTGGGGGGTAGGGGGGTGGACAGCAGTGAGTCCTTGATGTCTGAGCAGTGATAATAAATTTTGTGAAGGATGCGATGGCTTGAACTGTTATATAAAAAAATAAATGCTGGTCGGAAAAGTGAATAGCGTGTTCACATACTCAGATTGGCTTCTGAAGCACATGAGAAATACAGCAACGTGGACCCTTTGTCCTGATCGGACGTGGATGACATGTCCCCTTTAGTTAATCGTGAGATTATAGAGGCGACAGTCAAGGTCTTTCGCAGTCTCCATTAGCTTCGCACTATTTTGGTCCTTTAGTATCTTAGCGATGTTCGAGATTTATCTAAAGTGCTTATTTTCTTCTTTTTTTTGTTTTGTTTTGTTGTTATAAATTTTGGTTTTGAAGATAGGAATTTTTCGGATAAATTCGAATTGACGACAATTTCATCAAAAATTGTTTTTGTGAATAGTTTTTTTTTTTTTATCATGTGAAAATCCGGTAAACGTTGTCTATTCTGAAAGCCCTTTGGAGCAGGTTAATGCAATCCCTTTTATCCTTCTATGAATCAGCTAATTATGGAGACAGCTTATTTAAAGGGATACTACAACGAAATTTCGGCGCTTATTTTATGGTCTATATGTGTTCTAAGGAGCAGTATCACATCGAACACACCAATATCTTGTTAAAAAAGTCACGAAAATGAATTTTAAAACAAATTAAACGATTAGCAAAGAGCACCTGGTGGATGTTGCTAACGCCTCGTTTGTAATGCTCGTCTAGGAACCTTGACAGCTAGTGACGGTGAGTGTCTCGCCTCCGGCCACGACGAGAGAAGAGGGGAAGGAGGAACTCCCGTCTTCCCGAGAATCCCTTTTGTGTGTTCCTGCTTGAAGGTTTCACTGATGATGTCTCCCGCATGGGAGACGAAACGTTTGATTAAATTGTTCATCTTGTTAAGTAAAGTCGGCGCAGTTTTTTTTTTATCATCGTGTTCCAGAAGTAGCTATCGTCCCCCTACAAGATTATAAAAGATTAACCCGTCACTCAAAATTCGTACAAAAGCAGCCGCATCGGTGGCTGGAACGACTAGGCCATCCCCTCGACGTCAGCCTCGCCGTAGCTTTGCTCGTCCCGAGAAGACCTACGTCACGATTGCGTCGGATGTCACGTGCTCTAAGCTGGGCCTTCTCCGAGCGCTTGCCAGAGTGGGCCGTTTATAACAAAAAATACAGCCACCAGGCTCAAAATACAAACGTGCGATTGTCATTTACGGATATTGTGGATCATATTCAACCTATTTTTGAACACGACGGATATATTTCAAATTTCGTTGAAGTATCCCTTTAAACTCTACAGTCGGTGACAGGTCAAGAACAAAGTGGAAGCCCCTCCCACCCCTTTCCACGTTAGCAGAGCGAACGGTGGAGAGGAGGTCGCCTTCTCTCCAGCGTTCGCTCCGCTAAAGTGGAAAGGGGTGGGAGGAGCTTCCACTTCGTCTTGACCTGTCACCGACAATAACATATCGCATGATATAATACTGCCTCGTGGATTTTTAAACTGCAACGCTCATCTCAATCCTCTCGCAAATTGAGAAACTCTGTGTAAAGCGCATCTCCAGATCTAGGAACGCATTCAATAATTCGTTTTCCTTGATTTACCTGCGACCTATAAATGGAACGCCCTACCAAACCTTTGTATCCATTATGTGCCCGGACGCGATCAGTTTTTTTGTTTTGTAGAAGACTGACTCATTTTGTAATGTCACACCGGTTTTACTATGATCATTTAAAGCAAGCCTGTCCCGCAGAAATAATCCTCAATATACTTTTGATTCACTGTTTGTCTGTAACTTTCATGGTTTCTATGTGCACTTGTTTTGTATTTAAATGAAAGAATTATAAAAAAAAATTAAAGCAGGTTGAACAAGAAAGAACTCTTTTAAAAAAATCAAAGCGTTTAAATTTTTTTGAAGTTCCACTGCGTTGGTCAGCTGCGTAATAACTACTGCAAGCAAATCAAAATACGAAAGCAACAAACGAAAAATAAAAGTAATCTCCTATTGCAAGCAATTTAGAACGCGAACGAAAAAGCAAGTACGGAGCTTTTTCACCAAATAAAAGAATAAGCCCCCTTTGTTCTAGAATGGCGAGTTGACATCAATAAAAGTTTTGTCTTAAAGTGTATTAAAAAAGTGTAAATGTACAGGAATCCTTTCTACAGTATTGTTTTCACTTATCGAACGAACTGCTCAATCAATTTGCAATGTTTCAAAACATACACTCATAGTGATCAAGAATCTTTATTTCTACCTACAGTGATTTAAGTCAAATTAATCTGATTTAAATACATGTAATCTTATATAAATAAACCATATAATATATATTAAAATTAAACAACTGTCACTGCCAGTGCTTCCACCATATAATATATTTTAGGCCTGCCGTTACTAATTCGCCGCGAAAAAAGGTTCTCATTTGTGTCTTTTTCATAAAATATTTCATCAAAATGTTTCCCTTGGTCATGAACTAATTACTCCACCATTCTACATATCTGCTCGCATTTATCATAGCCATAAAGTTGGCATTCCAAATTTTAAAACTTAATTATTTCAATATGTTTTTATGTCATAAATATCTATAGATTGGAACCACCTTCCCGTCTCGATTGCTAACATCACTGATATTATATTGTTTAAACATGCTATTACTAATATGTGCACTATATAGTTAATATTTTACAGCTCTCTCCCCTCTTCAATGTACTTCCCTTGAGGGTATACTTGAAATAAAGAAAGAAAGAAAGAAACTGATTGATGTGATTTTTTTCTCCACAAATATAATGTTTTGTTTTTTATTTAACTTTTTTACTCTGGTAAAAGACTCTTCGAAGTTTTTTTGTTTTTTTTTATCTTCGGTTTTGTGTTTTAGTTGTTTATTTAAAGTTGCGTATGTCTGTAATGTTGGACTTATCCCCCTTATCTGTGTCCTAGGGACCTTTATAAGGGATTAAATGAATGAATGAATGAATAAATGAAAGAATTAGAAACACATTTCGCATCACTTGCGCGCGTTTTCGTCCAAGCGCTGTGTCACAATTCCGCGACATATCGACCCGTAGCGAGATCGCCGAGTTTTCCGACCGGCGGCGCTGTCGGCGCTTCACGTCGCGTAAACTTCTACCCGGTCGATCGGGACGACGGGCGAGTTCGGCGGCCAAGTGACAATGCCACTCGGAGGGCGGGAGTTCCACGGGGGTATATGGGATTTTGGGACCCGCCAGACAGCAAGGGGTAAGCCTGCACCCACCACGTGGTTCCTCTTGTTTACAGGCGGAGGAGACGAGCCTTAGCATGTTGGAACGCTTCCTATTTTGGGGCAGCCGTCACGCTAGAAAGACTCCACTGTGAAGTTTCAGCGAACATGGTGTAACATACGTGAATGGTATACTAATAGTGCAAGTAGTAGTTATTCGTAGCTTTGTTTAAAAAAATCATAAAAAAATGCCACGCTTCTACTCATTTTGAAATATAACAATAAGATAAAAAAGAAAATTTAGCGAAACTGGAGACATTAGCGAGTGTATAACGGAGAGGTTGGTATAATGAGCGAGTGTAGGACGGCCGACGGTACATTTCGATCAATCACTGCAGTAATCACGTATAGTACGTTCTCCGTCGTGTTTCGTATCACGCGCTGCCTTTTGGCAGTTGCCGTTGTGGTCCAGTGAGGAAGGTGGCAAAAGTATTTTGAGGAACGCTGTCAAGCTGCCCTGTATCCACGTGAGATTTTTGGTGGTTATTGTGGGGCGTTATTTTAATGACGGATATAATATATTTGCTTCAAACACTTTTGCAAAATATATTGACTCGTAACGAAGAGCCGCCTTGCTTGTTCGTCGAGGAACTTAACGGATTCGGAATTTTTTTCGGTCGTCCGCGCGACTAAATCTGCTGGAATTACGCGGAGGTTTAACCTTAATCTGACTACATTTAAACGTAAACAAAAATTCACGTACCAAAAAAAAAAACTGGCTTTATGTTTTTGTTTTTTGTTATACAATATTATGTTGACTGAAATTAAAAAAAAAAAAAAAAAACATTATCAGGTTTTTAATGCTAGTAAACAAAATTGATCGAACGATTTGTTATTCATACCAAGGGGTAAGATTTATCTTGCGAAGGAATGAACAAATGTTGACATAACCGTTTACGCGAGGGTGAAACCCCCGACAATTCATGCCGTCGTTGACACATATTTTTGATAAGTCTCTCAGCGACCAATTTCGAATAACACGTTATTTCCGCGACAACGGTGCCAGCTTTTTCAGATTGCAACATGACTTGCCTTCGCTCAGTTGCGTAGAATTTTATCGGCTAAGGTCCTGACCAGGAACTCAAACCAAAAATATATAACGGTTTGGTTGCGCTTGAAGAGTAATCTCTTTAAAATTACTTTTATTCAAGTTTTTTTTGTATTCCACATTTTTACATATTTGGTTGCTGTCCAATATTCTCAAAGGGTGGCTCACAAATAGGTTTTAGTCTAACGTCGTTCAGCAATAATATAATTTTAACTTGCTCATATTTTCTCTATTCGTAAAATCAAATGCCCCAATGATCCGCGACGACCTTCTTAAATCTGACGTGAATTCTGAGGTGACTCGTAAGAATTTATTTTTGTAGTAACTTTTGAATAAGGCAGGCGTTTATAGAATATTATAATTCAACAAATACACCAACAAACCACATCTTTGGAGCGGATTACAGCAACGTGCATCTTTCGAGTGCGAGATTTTGCGGAGTATACAAAAATGAGTTTGATCAACAAAACATGGCAACAGGGTACAATTTTTGAGAAATGAAATACAGATTTTTCAACACAAACAGGAGCGTCTATACTCTACTGTATTGCTTCCTAATCAGTTACTTGATGTATTCAGTGATTTCTTGTCTGAGGATAAGCGGGAAATGTAAAAAAGCTAGTCACAAAACTGGCCACTTAATGATACATCAATCAACCAATCAATAAATCAAGAATCTTTATTATATTCAATACATATTCCAAATTTCATCTGGGCCCATAGCCAATTTGACTAATTTGGGCCATTTTATTAAATATTTCGATGATGCACCGTTATTTAAAACTCTGAAAATATATAAAAAAATTAACAGAATCTCAAGTTAACCACCTAGTTAGATAACGTGAAGAAACGGTACACATGAAATATATTAGCGTAATCATATATGATAACAGTAACAAAAATAATTACGTGATAAGCAAATTAGTGTCAAGATGATGGGAAACACATGTACTATTTAGAAAAATACGGTGCTGTAAGAAAATGTTGAAGTTTTGTGCATTCGAGACTGAAGTTGGTAAAGTATTCCAGAGTTTAGTGCTTCAGCATGTCTAAAGTCGCTGGCAATACACATTACAAGTTTGGGAAATGTTAAAGTGCCCAGATGTGTTAGCCGTCGTTAGTCGACTGCCCTGGTTTAAAAGGTATTCTGGAGCTCACCTTTAAACATGACGCGGTTAAAGTAGGACTTAACCAATACCAATATTTTGTAGGATAACGCAAGAAAACGTATTTTAAGCTGAATAAAACGATAACTAAAAACCACCTCGTGGATGTCTGTGAAGTTTTGATGGAATGTCGTGATGACAACATGCAAGAGGAGCACCACAACGGAGAGTACGCCCGCTCATAGAAATTACTTAGGCCTGAACGTAGTACCGAGGCGCTTTGGTGAAAAAAGTAACAGCAGGGTTGGCCACTATTAGTTTCAGTATCGGGTGGTCTTTCCGGCAGCGCTTGTTTAGGCTGATTTATGGATCGTGTACGTGACATGTAATCTCGACGCTACGAAATGTCTATTCAAACGGGCCCGAATGTCCATCTGCTTATCCGTAATCGCCTTGGTCGACTGCAACGAACTCGATTGCTACGAAGTCAACGCAACTACCATCGTTGCTAAAAAGGAGACAGCCCGCACGGCTCTGCAGAGCGGCGCGCATGTAAACAAATCGCTGCGGCGCTTTTCGAGGATAAGGGAGAGAGCCGACGTCCAGGAAGATACTTTTTTTATGTTTATGTCACTGAAACTGCTAAAAAGGCCAGCTGAACTTTAAATTTTCTTACCCGAAATTCACGCGGTGCTCCACAGAAACTAAGGGAGACAGCCTACTGCTCTTTGGTTAGACCAGTACTGTGGTACGCATGTGCTTTTGTGGGATCCACATCAAAAGGTACCTTGCAGATAAGTTAGAGAAACTTCCTAACCGTGCGGCGAGATTTGTAACAGGAAATATAGTAGAAACAATAGCGTTACAGAGATTAAAAATGTGGTTGGGAACTTTATTGTTAAGACGCAAATATCTTCGATTGAGGTTCTTGCTCGCTATTTTTAATAATTTGACAGGTATTGATAAAAGCAAATACATAGAATTACCTAGCTATATTTCAAAATGGTGTGGATCGTTCCAGAAACATAAGGGAAATTTTCTGTAGAACAGATTATAAGTTTTCATTTTTTTCCACACACAATCGCTCTGTGGAACCTGTTACCCGAGTCTTTTTTTATTATTATTAATGAAGACGTGGGACCATTTACTTCAAGAAATGATCTTGATTTTGAATGTTGTTATTCATTTTAAATGTTTATGTATCTCTTTCTCGACAGTCCAAGTGTCCTGTTTTTTAGTTCTTTACAAAGCGTATTAATTCATGTGCTGTACCTGCTATAATCGCCGAAGTTTCGGCGCTGCAGGTTTTCTTTTGTAAATGAATAATAATAAAAAGAAAAACTAAAAGAATGGCGGTAGATCCCCTGGAGGCGGAACCGCACCGGCACCGTGTTCTTGGTAACCGCCTCGGGAACGATCTTTTACAACCGACTTTATGAACCGCTGAGCCACTAGACAATTGCAACTCGATGCTGACGTGACGCTCGGTAGAGACAGTTTGGACCGGCATTGAGTAGCTCTCAAAAACTGCTCTAACACGACATGTGTTGGCGTACCGTCATATCGGAATGAAAGGGACATGATAAAAGAAAAAAAGTGTACGTAACCATGTTGCGAAGGCTAATTCATATGGGGTTTATTTGAGCTTTATGACGCAAAAAAAAGGAGATAGAATTAAGGAGAGTGTCTCTTTTCGACGAGAGTGTTCGACACCGCTGCATCTGAAACAATAAGCTAGGGACGTACGAGGGGAAAGACTGGCCTTGTTACCCCAAAATATAGGTCAAGGTTCAAACCAGTCATGGGCACGTTACTGCTGAAATCTAAAAGTGTTACAGTTACAGCTACTTAGAGAAAAAAAGTAACCCTGCAACAGTTACAGTTACAAAATTTAAATAGTGACTCGTTACAGTTACTGTGCTAAAGCAATGCCGTTATTTCGTCATTATTTTGCAAAAAAAAAAACAACAAAACATTAGAAAACGTTTGAAAGGTACGAGACATTGTGTTGTCCACGGTTGTGTATCTGATTCTATGAGAAACTAGGTTTCGATTTTATGAGAAACCAGGTTTCAATTTTATGAGAAACCAGGTTTCAATTTTATGAGAAACTAAGTTTTTCCTAATAATCAATATTAACATGTTTGGTTCTTTTTATTTAAATTTTTATCGTGAATAGCTCCCCGAATATTACCATAATTTAAAACAATTTAAAACAGTACTGGGGTAAGTTCACAATATGATAATGCATTCAAAGTTTCTTCCTTTAATGAAATTACAGGTGACTTAATTTTTTCTGCTCGAAATGTTAAGCTAGCAGATACCTGCTGATGATCCATAAAGAAATTTAAAATAGGCGTGAACACAATGACGTATACACGAATATAACAGCACGTGTCCAGATCTCGGGTATATTCAATCATGGTGCAAGTATACAATCGCTACCTATTCTAATTTCAGATTTTTTTTTTTTTTTTGTAAGGCGAAATGGGGCGGGACGCAATAAAAATCTTGCAAATGTGAAGTCAGTAATAATAATATGTCATACCTTGTAATCAGCTTTGTAGATATGTTTTCTTGTGCCCCTCCAATCCACACCCATGACCCTTGGAAACGCCACACACGTCCCCCTTTGGGAAACGCTAACGCTGACTCCTTCACTTTTCTCTTCTAAGCTTTCTCGTTTGCTTCCTCTATTTTTTGCTGCCTTTTTCTGGCCTCGCTATGGGGTCAATGTTAGCGTTTCCCAAAGGGAGACGTGTGTGGCGTTTCCCGAGGGTCACACTAACGGATTCCTTAAGAATCGACCAATGTATCTTCCTGTAATATTTTCATCCCTTTTCTGTACTCTGCCTGCAGTGTACGTCGACGCCCTTGCATACGGTCATGCCCTTGCACATCCATACCACTCGTGGAAGGAACAGCATCTATATCACTCTGGAGGGAACCGCATCCATCGTTTTAACTAACATCACATCCCACGCACCGCTGCTACGGAAACCAAGAGCGAAGAACAACCGGCGACGGCAGAGCGGCAAATGAGTACGCCCGCATGCGCCGCGGCGCACTGCGCGGCGCCGCCGTCTCTCTTGCTCCGCGCCAGCTATGCGCGTGACTGTCAAAAACGTAAGGGCTCGTCCTGACGAAAACACGGCGGTGTCTGTGGGGACGGAGAGAGAGTTTGACGCGTGCTAACGTCAGCGCTTCGGACCGATGGGAGCGTCGCAGGCGTCACCATTTGGTGACGCGTGCGACGCTCCTTCTACCTCTCTCCCCGATGCTGACAAACGAAAGACACCCCCGAATTTTCGTCAAAACGAGCGTTCTAACGCTTATGCCCGAGTCCCACTAGGGCGACAAACAAAAACAACCGACACGGACAAGCCTCCAGCACATGCAGCCTGCTCCCAATGGCACCTTTCGCAGGCGTTTAGTCGTTCGGTGCTGGTGAAGTAAGCACCAGTGATTGTGAGCCTGCCAAAGATACCTTCACGTGCATGATGCTCGTGTTTGAACATATAGCCTCCTTCATTCTACAAAGCATGTCAAATTGCGAAAGAATCTGGTTTGAAGCTTGTCGCTGTCGGTTGTTTCTGTTTGTCGCGCTAGTGGGACTCTGGTCCTAACGCATTAAAAGGCAGAACACACGTCTAGAGAGCAGCAGCAAGCGTCGACGTCGGTCACAGCGAGCGACGATGCGTCGGCGTGACACCTGGCTATCGAGGGAGTAAATCAGAGAATGAGCAGGCAATACCGCGCTTGGCTCTTTATCTACTAAACTCGTCACCTCAAAGATTCGACCTATAGAATGTTCGGGAGCTATCTAGGGTGAGACTGATTAGGCAAGGTCATTCTGGCCTCCTTATCTTTTACACTCGGGCCAAGAATAAACACGAAACTTCTGGAGGCACGGAGAAGCGTGTCTGCTCGGTCATGCACGCGGCAATATTAAACAGTGAGGACATCGTTAGCACTGTTGTATGGGCTTTTTTAATTATTGGTTGACTTCCTGAGGGGGGGGGGGGGGTCATCGTTTCTTTTTGACATGATTTGATGCGGTAAACCTTAATTGTATGCATTTATTAGGAGGTCTAGCGTGCGCGTGAATGCACATTGTGGAGTGAATGTGCATTGTTGTGTCATTAGGGCATAGACCCCTGCATCTGTCGCGTAGCGCTCCCCGGAACGGAGGCAAGACTAGCGGCACGCATCAGTATGCCAAGCTTGCGGAGGGCGTAGAGGAGGGGAAGGGGGAGACGGGTCTACGAAAACTCTCTATTAATCGAAACTTTTTTCAGACCACATTGTCAGAAAGGCCACAGGGTATGATCACCGTCAATATACGAATATAAACTATGTGTTGTTGACATACATGGAGCCATGAAACACATATAAATGACGCAGAGTCAATTGTTTTTGCTCTTCTTTTTTTTTTTTTGCTATTACATAAAAATATATACGACATATAGAAAAAACGGAAGCCCTATATAGTTAAAGGCTCAAACCTGAATTGAGATTTTATAACTTACGGCTTGAAGTCGACACGTGCACCAAATAACACGTTTATTAGAGTATACACGTATAGCACGAATTGATATGTTTGAATTAAAATCTTTTATTTTCAGTTTGAATTAATTTTCAACCGAAATTAAGTTTTGCCCTTAAAAGTAAGATCAGCCAATGTTTCAGACATACTGCTACGAGAAGTATACAGGTAACTTGCATTCGGCGAGAGTGTGCAACTTTAATTCTACCACGGCGCATGCATCCCAACAAAATGCACTTGGTATTTACAATTCACACACTTTTCGGGTTGCCCTTTGTCTTTAATAATATGTGTCAATACATCGTTGTTGATAAATTGTATAATATATAGATTACTTTTTTCTTCTTTTGTTTTGTTTTTGTTTTGCACTTGTGCTTTAGGCTCACCTGGGAAACAAAACAACTCAATATCTCTCCGTCCCGGTCCACGGTCACCCTCCACCAACATTCATTCTTTGTTCGGTTCGAGATTTTTGTTCTTTCTAAAAAAAAAAAAAAATAAAGAAAATACGACGAACATTGAAGACTTGGGCATAACGTTCCATAACACGCAGTAGATCCACATACATTAAGTTTTTTTTTTATCAAAACTAAGAACCAAAAAATAAGAAGTTTTAGTCCGACAACGTTTCATAGATGGGAAGTAGACCCGCTATGTTGCCTAATAATTTTACGAACGATCTTTTTCTTTTTTCCTTTTTTAAATACCAACTCTTAGTTTAGTCTTGTTCTCCACCTCGTTTTCTGGCCTATTGCCCCGATCAATGACGCGTGAAAAGTTTCTCGCGGGCACCAAATTACGGGCAGCCAATCAAGCCGGTTCGGAAGTAGGGCAGTGCGCGCAGCTCGGAGGGACGTGCATAGCCGTTTGATGGACTGCGGTAGAATCTACGAGCCATCAAAGCCAATCCAATACCGCGTGATTCTCACGTGACCTCCAATTAAAACTGAGCGACGCCGAGCGGTGTGCGTAGTCACGTGACACATTCAGAACGCCGGATTGGCTAGGACGGCTCGCGGCGTCCCCTGCGGTCCATCGTAAGAGGAAACGGACTATATAATGCGACATGTATATTCGCGACCCGTCCGTCGCGTCGTCCTGTCCTGTCCCCCGGGTCGTCGTCGTCGGTAGCTCGTGTTTTGTCGTGCGCCGCCGAGTCAGTCGCAGGGCGGAGCAACGGCCCCGAAATCCAAGCGCCCCACCCTGTCCATTTCGTAGATTGAATTCTGCTAATCGTTTTTTTTTTTCCTCTTCTCGAAACGCAGCGGGCTTCCCCCTGGCTTCCCCGTAACGACAGCGCATTGCGAAGTTGATTGTCTCGTCGTTATACCGAGGGGGGGGGGGGGGGGGGGGGGGGGGGGAGGAGGGAAGGGGGCGGTCCGGGTTGCATGATTTGGCTAGGCATCTCGTGACATATCGCACATGATATGGGATATGTGATGTATGAAAGGACTGCTCGTGTACATGCGACTTCATGCCCCCCCCCCCCTTCAAATTCGCGAACCTGTCGAATCGCCCCCCCTCCCCCCCCCCAAAAAAAAAAAAAAATTGGTGCCGCAATTTGGTGGTTATGCCGAACGCAAGTTCGTTGCTTCTTTTGCAGGGATTGTGGTGACGTCAGAATGCCGAACTCTGATTGAAGGATAGTGGGTAGACCTAAAGGCAGCTTGTTTTGAGGTCTACCCACTATCCTAGAATCAAAGCCAATCAAATTTCGGCGTCGTTCTGACGTCACCACAACCCCTGTGTAAGAAA